>JACEEZ010021035.1:60000-68734 GCA_016584305.1 Chionoecetes opilio
AAACAGAACTACAGAGACACACACACACACTCAGATAGAGGCAAGACAGACAATAAAACATGAAGAGGAAGAAATGATCAGCCGGGCAGCAATGGCCTCGCTTCCCGCCATCAAACTTTCTTTCTTTGATGTCCACTTGAGTCTCCACTTGAGGGCTGCGTGGGCGCCAGTGTCTGAGGGAACGCGTCTTTGTCTTGGAAATTACAACAGTTCTCCTCAGCTGCAGGGAGACGAGACGAGACGAGACGAGACGAGACGAGACGAGACAGGTTGCCTCTGTCATTGCCCCTGCCAATGTCAGGTTGCCTCAATAGTAACACACCATGTTGTCCAAGTACATGTAAACTCATTTAGTATTGGAATAGTGAAATAAAGAAATATAAAATTAGAATAGTAACCCATGTATGTATGTTAAGCTAGGAATAGTCTACACATTCCTAAAAGTCAAAGTTCTTAGTAGTCCAGCTGAAGCTCCTGACTGTAAAACCTATAAGAATAAAGGTAAAAAAAGAAAAAGAAAAAAAAAGAGATTTTCTTTACCAGTAAGAAAGACTGGAAAAGGGGGTCGTCCCTATCTGGAAAGGGAAAGGGGACCGTCAGGACTGCAACAATTACCGCGGTATTACACTGCTCCGCGTACCAGGCAAGGTGCTTGCCCATCTATTGCTGACACGAATTCGCAGTCATCTGGTGAAGCATCAGAGACCTCAGCAGTCTGGGTTCACGCCTGGTAAGTCAACAACGGACCGTATCCTAGCGCTTCGTGTCCTAGTGGAACGCTGACGTGAGTTTCGACAGGGGATGCTTGCAACCTATGTTGATCTCAAGAAGGCGTTTGACTCAGTGCATCGTGAGCCACTTTGGGATCTTCTGCGACTTCGAGGGATTCCTGCAAGGACTATTGGTTTGATAACTGGTCTGTATTCTGGGACTGAGAGTGCTGTGAAGTGTGGGGCAGGTGTATCCAGCTTCTTTCCTGTGAATACAGGAGTGAGGCAAGGGTGCGTCCTTGCCCCATCACTTTTCAACGCTTGTATGGACTGGGTATTGGACAAGGTTGTAGATCAAAGTGATTGTGGAGCATCCGTCTGCAACACCAAGATCACTGATCTTGTTTTTGCCGATGATGCAGTAATCTTTGCTGAGTCGCTGGAGGTCCTGGTGATGGCTCTCGAGGCGCTGCACGAGGAGGCAAAGCCTTTGGGACTTGAGGTCTCCTGGCTCAAGACCAAGGTCCAGGTGTTTGGAGACTTACTAGATGAAGCAGTACAGTCTGTTTATGCGTGTGGCGAGGACATTGAGATCTTGGAAAGTTTTACATACCTTGGTAGCGCAGTCCATAATGACGGCGGGTCACGTCAAAAAGCCTTACGGCGGATTGGCATAGCCCACGGTGTTATGGACTCGCTCAGCGGGAGTATCTGGCGTTGTCGGTACCTGTGCAGGAGGACAAAGATCCGGATCTTCAAGTCGCTTGTGATCCCTGTCTTATTCTATGATTGTGAGACATGGACACTAAATAGTGACTTGAAGAGAAGAATCAATGCCTTTGGTAATAACTGTCTTCGCAGAATCATGGGGTATCGCTGGGATGATTACGTGTCAAATCAGCGATTGCACCGTGAGACTGAATCGAGGCCTATTACCTGCATAGTCCGTCAGCGCCAACTTCGGCTATATGGGCATGTGGCACGCTACCCTGAAACCGATCCTTCCCATCGGGTTGTATCTGTAAGAGACAATCCGGCGTGGAGGAGGCCAAGGGGGCGCCCACAAGGCTCGTGGCTGGGGCAAGTTGATGTTTCTTGTCGAGAGCTGCTTGGTATGGGAAAGGAGCCTGCATGGGAACTCGCGCGTGGTGACCCCCGGGAGTGGCATCGTAGGGTGGGCGAGGCGACGCGCCCCCCGGCGTATACCCCCAATGATTGATTGATTGAGTAAGAAAGAAAAGAAAACAAACATATATAAGTGAGGAGAAACAATATAACATAACGAATGAGAATATTACATTGAAACAAGAACCACCTTCCTGGGATGTCCTTTCGCTGTTCTCCATCCTTTTATCCCTCTTTCCCAACACACTTTATTTTTCCACTCAACCACCTTTTACAGCATCACTTTCTCTCAAAACGCCTCTCCACACCCTCCTCCTCTTCTCCTCTTCCTCTTCCTCCACCTCCTCTTCCTCCTCCTCCTCTTCCTCCTCCTCCTCCTCTTTCTCCTCCTCCTCCTCTCACCCTGTTTATTTTTCCCGTACCCTGCCTACCTACCTCAATTTTTTTACGTCGCCCCTCTCGCAGGAACCTTTTTTAGGAAATTTCGACGCAGTAGATGAACCGTAATGGTGTGCCAGTTATGCCAAACACAAGCCTTTTCGTGTTCAGAAGGTTTGTTAAGTACGATGTGTGTGTGGGTGTATGAGTATCTTTAGGTATACGTATGAGTACATAAAACCTAATATTTATAAAGTGTTTTTCCACACGAATATTTAAGTGTCTACACATTTACATTTCTCATTCTTTCTCTTGTGTAATTGTCCATTATATTTATGTAAGTTTATTTGTCGTACAACTGCCTGATGTGAGAGGAGAGAGAGAGAGAGAGGAGAGAGGAGAAGGAGAGAGAGAGAGAGAGAGGAGAGAGAGAGAAGAGAGAGAGAGGGGAGAGAAGGGAGAGAGGAAGAGAACGGGGGAGGATGGAGAGAGAGGAGAGGAAGGAGAGAGAGAGAGAGAGAAGAAAATAGAGACGAGAAAAATGAAGTGTGTGTGTGTGTATTTACTTGAATGTATGACATAAACTTCATATATGGGGAACTTATTTTTTAAGGGAGAAGAGAGGGGAGAGAGAGACGAGAAGAGAGGGGAAGAGAGAGGAGGAGAAGAGAGAGAGAGCAGAAGGGGACGAGAGAGGAGAGAGAGAGAGAGGAGGGAAGAGAGAGGAGAAAAGAGAGAGAGGGAGAGAGAGAGGAGAGAGGGGGAGAGAGAGAGAGGGAAGAGACGAGAGAGAGAGACAGAGAGAGGGGAGAGAGAGAGAGAGAGAGAGAGAGAGAGAGTTGAGAGAGAGAGAGAGGGAGAGAGAGAGAGAGAGAGAGAGAGAAGTGTATGAGGTAATAATGGTGGTGTTGGTGATTACGATTGTGTGAAAAATGAAAAATAACCAAGAAAGAAGAGAAGCACAACGAGGAGGAATAAGAAGAAGGAAGAGCTAGTAGGGGAAGGAAGAAGTTAAAGTTTAGTGAAGATCCCCACGTGTATTCCTGCTGGAGTATTAGACTCAGTGGCGCCCTACAAATATACAAAGGAAACACAAAACAGAAAACAGACCGATAGGTCCTTACAAGACGTTTGCTTTAACTAAAACTACATAACTAGATAATAAGAGAGAAAAGGGTAGGAAGTAGAAGGCTCCTCCCCACCCACCCATCCCTCCAGCCGAAGCTGGCCGGAATAGAAGTGATAGCATGCAATATAGAAAAACTGCATGGAATTTGTGAGGAAAATTGAAAGCTGTAATCTATGGCTAAATACTATGTTTGTGGGGGTAGGTTTAGTGCTTGATAGAAGGTCATGTTATGTGTTTTTGTTAATGGTGTGAACACCAGTGTAGGGTTCAAGGGGGTGCGCAGCCCTTTCCTGGCTTCTGGGAGGCAGCAAAGGGCAAACAGGCCCCAGCTCGTTCAATCCACTGCGGATTGTGTACTTTCCCTGTAGGACGCCGTACACTCAATGCCTCGGCAGCAGTGACCCCTGGTACCCTTAAATCCCGATGGTGGTCACTAACTGGCAGGACCCTAACTGAACCACAGCCCGTCACAGGTCGAGAGTAGTAGTGGTAACCGTTAACTCGGGGCTATCTGTGTGTTTTATGAGGGCTAATGTAGTGTTGGTGTAGGCTCAGTGTGGAGGTTCAGGGGTGGTGCGGCAGCCTTGCCTGGCGCTTTCTTGGGAGGCAGCAGTCAATCAGGCCCCAGCTCCGTTTCAATCCACTGCGGTAGTGCACTTTCCAAGTAGGACGCCGTGCACTTCAATGTCTGTTGTTTTATATGAGTGCGTTGAATACTGGGCGTTTTGGTGCGATGGAAATGATGATAGCAGAAGTGTGGATGGAGGGATAAACCAGTGAAGAACTTGCTTCCTTCACACTCGGAAGACACAAGGAAAGCCTGAACGCGTGAGTATACCAGTGTTATTCATTCATCTCTTGACATGCAGCAATACAACGACACTTTTCATTCATACTGCATCGAATATCTGACTTGACTAAAAAGGAATGTATCGTGGATTTGGGAAATAACAACAATTGGTGGCAGCGGTGGGATACACATGTTACCTTTGTTTGTGTCCACTTCACTCTTTTTTTTTCTTTTTTTTTTGGATGGGGGAAAAGGGGGTTACCTATGACTCTCGTTTCCGTGATTCAATTAGCCTCTACGAGTTGGGTGTTGCGAGCTCGGCCGATGTGTACGTAAAACTTTAGATGTTGCCAATGGATGCAACACAACATCTTGTACGTTGTGTTGTAGGAAACCTGTTGATATTTTGTGTTGCGAGATATTATTCTTTACCTGCAGAACTTAATCGTTTTGTGTTGCTTGCTTCCCTCCGATAGCCCCAACAACAGGGGCTATCTGTGTGTGTTATGAGGTTTAATGTAGTGTTGGTGTAGGCTCAGTGTGGAAGTTCAGGGGTGGTGCGGCAGCCTTGCCTGGCGCTTTCTTGGGAGGCAGCAGTCAATCAGGCCCCAGCTCCGTTTCAATCCACTGCGGTAGTGCACTTTCCAAGTAGGACGCCGTGCCCCTTCAATGCCCCTGCAGCAGTGACCCCTGGTATATAAATCCCGAGGGTGGTCACTAACTGACAGGGCCCTTACTGAACCACAGCCCGTCACAGGTCAAAAGTTGTAGTAGTGCCGTTTACTCGGGGCTGTCTGAGACGTGTGGGAGGGGTTGTGTAGACGCGACTCGCAATCATTTTTACGCATGAGAGTAAGTTTCAGAGGCCCGCGAGATAAATGTATTATTCCGATATAAACAGTGAAAACCAGGGATTTGATATGAAATTTTTTATCGAGGCGATTTTTAAATGATTCTATTGTATTGAGTTTACTACGTCTGACGGAAAGCCCATTCCATACGTTTACAACACGGTTTGTGAAGAAGTATTTTGCTTCGTTTCGTTACAAACCGTTTCCTGCTTATTTTAAATCCGTTGTTTCTAGTTGAGCTTGACCGGTCTAGCGTGAAAAGATTTTCTGGGACTACGTTCGTAAATCCATTGAAGATTTTAAAGACTTCGATGAGGTCACCTCTTATCCTTCGTTTTGTTAGTGGGAATAAGTTAAGTTCTTTGACCGATTTTCGTACGATTTATTCGCATCTAGGTATCATTTTGGTTACTCTGCGCTGTTTTTTTTCTAGTTTATCCATGTCCCTTTTTTATAATAAGGTGACCAGAACTGAAACACAGTATTCTAGATGGGGGCGAACAAGCAAAGTTAAAAGAGTGAGTATAACTTTTTCAGATTTGAAACTGAAAGTTCTCCATAAAGCCAACCAATTTATTTGCAGTTTTTACTACCTCTATAATTTGGTTATTCGGTTTGAGATCTTTCGAGATTATAACCCCTAAATCTTTTTCTTTATCAACACTTGTTAGTTGGGATCGTTCATCACGTAACTTTTATGAGGGTTGTTATTACCGATATGTAGTACATGACATTTGTCAAGGTTGAAATTCCCTTTGCCATGTTTTTTGACCAAATTTTGTTAGCGTGTTTAAGTCGTTTTGTATGAGTTGGCGCTGAGATTCTGTAGAGGCTATGTTTGTGTTTTCGTGTCATCAGCAAATTTCGATATCCTGCATGTGATTCCCTCGTCAATGTCATTTATGTATATTAAGAACAGGATAGGTCCGAGAACTGATCCCTTGAGAAACACCACTATTTACACTGGTCCAGTCAGAAGAATTTCCATTTATTACCACCCTTTTTTTACGATTTGACAGCCAGTTTTCTATCTAATTTGAAAGATGGCCTGTTATGCCCTGAGCTTTTACTTTGCTAATTGAGACGCTTATGAGGAAACTTTGTCGAACGCTTTTTTAAAATCGAGGTAAAACTCGTCTACTGCCCTCGTGTGTCGTACATTTTGAATACATATTGTAAAAAAACAAGTAAGTTTGAGAGGCATGAGCGTTTATTTCTGAATCCATGCTGCGAATCTTTGATTATGGTCATTTTCTTCTAAGGAACTTATTTATTTTGTCTCTTATGATGGATTCCATTAATTTTCCCGCAACTGATGTTAAACTGATTGGGCGATAGTTTCCGGGCTGCGACTTGCTTCCTTTTTAAATTATTGGTGTGACATTTGCTAGTTTTCCCTTCGCACGGTACATTTCTGGTGATAAAGACTTATTAAATAAGATGGAAAGTGGTTTTTTAATTTTCGTTCTTTGCTTTTTTTTAATATGCGTGGGGAAATTTTGTCAGGACCAGGAGCTTTGTTTATTCTCATGTTATTTATCGCGAGCAAAATGTCACATTCCTGAAAGGTTAATGAGCTGAGGCAAGTACCTTTGTTCTGGGTTTTCGGGATGGGTTGATTTTGCGTGTTTTCCACTGTGAAGACTGATGCAAAAAAGTTATTTAGAGTATCCGCCTTGTGTCTCAGCTTGTCCTTGTAGCCTTTCCATGCTGCCGAGTGACCATCTGACTGGCGGCTTCCTCCTCCCATCCCTTGACCACACACACGTTCTCATTTATAATACGCGTTCCTTAATTGACTCTTCTGACTCTATCCATTGTGGCACTGAAAGTTTCTTTTATCTGAATTTTAACTTTTTTTTATCACTTATCATCTTTCATCTTGTTTTGAGTTAGATTTTGGGTACAAGGACGCTTTAAACGACCTTTTTTTCATATACCTTTTATTTCGGACTAGTTCGATATATTATAGCTTATATTTTTTGTGATTTTTTTTTCTTTTTTTCTCGTAATTCGTAATTTTACCAGCTAACTCTGGAATAAGGAACACGATAATGGACCTTACATGATATTTTGCCACAGCACTCGTATATAATTGAATGCCAGTCATATAATGTACGCTATCTTTGCAGCCTTACTTTTTCAGCCTTCCTTTAAATTATTTACCATTTTTATAGATCTTTTGCCGGACTCTCTTGATTTATTTTTAGTTTATTAAAATATAATATAGTATATATTATATATTATTTTATTTTTGTTTCTTTTTGTATTTTCTCGTAATTTGTAATCGTATCAGCTGCCCTTGCAATAAATAATACGATGGTTACGACCTTGCACATTTTTTTGTCATGTAACTGATAATAATATAGTTGAATGTTAGGCATATAAAGTGGTCTTAGAACTACATTTTGCCCTGACATCCGCATCCGTAACCGGCTCATTATTATTATTATTGTTATTAGTAGTAGTAGTAGTAATATAATATAAGTCAAATAAAATGCTCCAATGCTTTTGTATCCAATAGAAAACGTGAAGGAATATATTGCCAATAGAAAACATCGCCCAAACAGTTTTGTGCAGTGTTGGATGGTCAAAGGAAAGCCATCCCGTGTAGTGGCCGATGATGCAGGTTTTGTGACAAGTCTTCAAGTGGGTTTCTATGGTGCCGCTCTGAGGTTTCCACGTGAAGCGTCTCCACACTCAGGTGTTCGTTCGGCCTTACTGGTATTACGCGGGACTCGTATGAAGGCTGGAAAGTTCCTTGGTGCAGGTGTGTTGCCAGATGACTTGGTCTTAAGTTAGCGACGACGCCATACTAGCCATATATATTGCAGCTCCTGAGTTCCAGCAAAGAACAGTTTGTATGGCCTTCTGAAAAGTAATACGAGAGAAGTTTCGAGTGGGATCCCAAGACTTTGCGTTATTGAGCATATCTTGTAAAGTTTATTCGTCAATCTTGCTTTTAATAGACGAGGCCTGCAACCCCTTTAAGCTGTGTATAATATATTGTATTTATACGTGTATGCAGAGCCCTGAATAAAATACTGATATACACATGACAGACAGGTGGACAGTGATGGACTAGTAATTATATATGGATGAAGAACGTCATGTTGATCCAGTGGCCTTCATAAGTCTTCAGCGGCCGAGACTCAGGAGTGTGAATGTGCCCTGCCAGCGGTGACCTGTAATGAATGTACAGTTTCGTCTGTCATTCCCCTGCCCCCTCTGTCCTTTAGAGAGAGAAGAGAGAGAGAGAGAGAGGGGAGAGAGAGAGAGAGAGAGAGGGGGGAGAGAGAGAGAGAGAGAGGGGAGAGAGAGAGAGAGGGAGAGAGAGAGGAGACGGAGAGAGAGAGGAGAGAGAGAAGAGGAGGAGGAGGGAGAGATGAAGAGGAGAGAAGGAAGGGAAGAGAGAGAGAGAGAGATCGAGAAGAAAAGAAGAGAGAGAGAGAGATTAGGGATTGGGGATCAGGTGAAGAATAATAGATGGGACTCGCGTATAAACTCTATCAGAATAGGGTTATTAATAAACGCGAGGGGAAAGAGAGAGGACAGCGGGAAGCGGTGGAGAGGAGGAGGGAATTTGCCGTTTTTGGGGGGAAAATCTGGGCAGGTTTGCAGCAGGGCTGGGGTTTTGTGGGGTCGAAGGGGGTGTGTGTGGGTGTGGTGGGGTTGTGCTTTTTTTTTTTTTTTTTTTTTTTTTTTGTGGTGTGTGTGGTGGGTGTGTATTCCTGTTAGTCGTGTGAAAATG
>JACEEZ010021035.1:74039-104039 GCA_016584305.1 Chionoecetes opilio
GCTGATTCCAAATCTGTAGTCAGTTTTTTTCTAGCACGTCAAGTTTTTTCTCCACAGCTTACCCTCCAGATAAGCAAAATTCCACTTGTGAGCTGTAGTAAAACTTTTTTGTTTTGGCAATTTTTTTGGCGCAGTCCCTATTGGGCATTCGGTCTGTCTTCGTGAAGAATATGGAGATGTAAAGAGAGTCATTGAGTTATTGCAATATGACAAACACAATTGGATCATCTGTGTTGACCTTAAAATGGTGTCCTTCCTTCTTGGTCAACAACGTGGATACACAAAGTATCCCTGCTTTCTCTGTATGTGGGATAGCAGAGCTCGAGAGAAGCATTGGGTTCAGACGAATTGGCCTTCGAGATCTGATCTTAAACCTGGAGATCCTAACATTGTACATGAGCCACTTGTTGACAGGAAGAAAATAATATTCCCACCTCTGCACATAAAACTAGGTCTCATGAAACAATTTGTAAAAGCATTGTCAACTGATGGCGACTGTTTGAAGTACATCATCTTGGCATTTCCTGGACTGTCAATTGAAAAAATCAAGGCCGGTGTGTTTGATGGTCCACAAATTCGACAGCTCATCAAAGGTGAACATTTCAACGGTACTATGTCAGACCTTGAAAAGAATGCTTGGCTATCATTCAAAGACGTCGTCAAGAACTTTCTTGGAAATACACGTGCAAGTAATTACACATAAATTGTTCAGAAACTATTGGAGAGCTACAAAGCGCTTGGTTGCAACATGAGTATTAAAGTACATTTTTTGCATAGCCATCTTGCCAACTTTCCGGAAAATCTTGTGCTGCTAGCGACGAGCAAGGTGAACGATTTCACCAAGATTTTAAGGTTATGGAAGAACGTTACCAGGGTAGATGGGATGTGCATATGATGGCTGACTATTGTTGGAGCATCAAACGCGATAGTCCTCAAGTTGAACACTCCAGACAAAGCTACAAACGTAAATTTTTACCTTAACCTGCACACAATTATAGCCTTATCCTTTCTAAAAACATGATAATGTTAAATAAACATTCTATTCATGCCTATTTCTTTCATTTTTCATTGTATGTTAACATTTGCAACTTTTTATAAAATAAGCACTGTTACTGTTATGTTTTATAAAATAAGCACTGTTACTGTTATGTACAGTATTTTTCAGATTTTTTAAGAAAACGAAAATCCTACAGTTCAAAAACTTGACGTGATAGAGAAAAACTGAGATCAGTTTTGGATTCAGCACCCAAAAATTACTTAATAACAAGTGTCAGACTTAACTCAACAAAAATTTGTTCCCCAGTGTTATTAGGTACAGTGAGCCATCATGAATGAGATACACCTTGGACATCGATCAGAAAGAATTGAAGAAACCAATTGGAAACAGTGTATTATCTGCCAAAAAGATACTACTCGCATGGGCCTCATAGTGTCTAATCCAAGGGCTACATCGTTTGATCGTTTGTTGACGGCAATAAAAGAACGGGCAAAGTCACAAGATGTTGACTGTCTTCAAATCCAAAGACGACTCGGTGAAGCTACTAAAGAAGCGTTACAGGCAGCACACACGATTTGGCATCGAAAAAGCTACGCAAAGTTAACTAACAAAGATCATATTTCACGTGGCATAAAACGCAAGCAAGAAGGATATGTCTCTGGTAATCGACTCGGTAGGAAAAGTCAGCGCTACAAAGGAGAGAAAGGATTCAACAAACAGTGGCAATCTACTTTTACTCGATCAGCTGCGAAATCCTTCAACAAGGATCAGTGTTTTCTCTCCCAGAACCAGAAGTATGATGAACAAGAACCGTTGTACACTGTGCGGGAGGATGCACCTGGCGAGACTCTTAGGAAGGCTGTTGAACTATCGATTGATAAGTTCAACCAAACACGCCATTTGCATCGAGCTCTGCCTGCTATCTGTGTTTGATTCCCCGTGACTTCTGCGTAAAACATGAAGCACGTTATCTCTCCAGCATGGATTGTGATACCGGACATCAATTGCATGTGCATCATTTGGTGCAATGGCTGTGTTCAGTCTTGTCAGGAAAACTGGATTTTTTGATAGTTCAACAGTTCAAACATAATCATAACCATATTACTAATCAACCAATTACAGGATGTTGCACAATCAGAACAGACAACAGTGATTAACTTATATAACTTATATAACATCAGGAGGTGAAAACACATGCATAATGCTGTCAAGTGGTAAATGTTGGCCTAATATCAGTTACATATCGAAGGCGTAATTTATTGTGGGATTAATAGAAGGCTTTACTCCCATTATTGACCACATGTACTAGGGGAAAATTGTTAGGAAATGTAAGCATTGGTAATAAACATCAGGATGAGCGAAACAATGTAGCTTGAACTGTCATGAGCGGGTATTTAAGATTTACAATAGTCACCCATTAATAGTCTCCCGTCTGAAATATAGTTATATGCTACGATTATAGAGGGCGTGAGAGGCGGCCAGATGCCAACACGTATTTTAGTCACCCATTTTTCTATTGGTCGCAGCAGTCAGTTTCCTATCAGGTAGTCATTGGCCATAACCCCTTCACTGCACAGTGGGCAGAGGCGGCGATACCCCCTTGCAGGGCGTAGGTCGTAAACCGGGGATCTCTTTTCACCTCCGTTTCTCAGGAACTATGCATGGAAGCGAACATTTGCGTACATCATTACAAAGGAAATACTAAAAACTATAAGACAGGCTTATTGTTACTGCTATATTTCATGTTCTGACTGAGTAAATGCATTATCGAGTCCCGATTAGTTTATGGTCATTTTGTGGTCACTGGACTAGTATGCTAGTTTTACAAGGCTATGCTGGATTTTTTACTGAAAGAGAGAGAGAGAGAGAGAGAGAGAGAGAGAGAGAGAGAGAGAGAGAGAGAGAGAGAGAGAGAGAGAGAGAGAGAGAGAGAGAGAAGAGAGGAGAGAGGAGAGAGAGAGAGGAGAGGGGAGAGACGAGAGAGAGAGAGAGAGAGAGAGTTTGATATGAAAGTAGGATTTAAACAAAAATACTGAACTATTTCCTTCAACCTGAACATGAGCTGCTGAATTATTTTACGGGAAGATCTAATTAATGTAATCTTGTGATGCTTGTGACGCTTTCACGGCAGGAAGAAAGTCGTGAAGGCAGAGAGACCCATTTGCCTTGATGAGTGAGTCTTGTTACGAAGCTTTCACCCGCGGCTTAGTGACCAGGAGGGAGAGGAAGGACGGTAAGGAGAGGAGGAGAAAGGAGATGAGAGAGTGATGTACTGATGATGAAGTCTTTAAAAGGCTGAGGAGGGAGAGGCTACGCATGTTGGAAGAGCCAAGAAGGGAATGTTCCTTGTCTGTTTGTTGGGTGGGTGCGCGCGCACGTACAAAAAGACATGATATTGTATTTAGGAACACACACAATCACACACACATACACACACACACACACACACATGCACGTTTTCTTCGAGTTTATCAGGCGAACAGAACCACAGAATGACAGCCAAGCAAACACGGCAGGAGGGCAATGTGTTTAGGTAAGCTTGTGACTTAAGTGTTGCCAACACCCGTAAATATTTGTTGTGTGTTCGTGTGTGTATATATATATATATATATATATAATATATATATATATATATATATATATATATATATATATATATATATATATATTCCTCTCTCTCTCTCTTTCTCTCTCAACTATACATATGAACAAATCAGTGAAAAGTTAAAAAATACTTTGCACAACAGTTGTGAAAAAGTTGTAAGTATTTTTATTGATGCAACATTGAAAAGCTAAGAAAGGGCATTGTCAGAAGGGAGACCGGGTAGCGACGGCGAGTTAGGCAATGAATCAATAATGCTTTCATAGAGTTAATTACTAAACTACGAATCTCTTGTTTTTTTGTTGCTCATTTTTTCAATACATGTTCGCAGACGTGTTTACAGAAATCTATGTTTATTGTTTTTGTCAATGAATTGGCAAATCACAAGGCAGCGATGTTGCCGTCTAGAGTATCGGGGAAGCCAATCTGAGGCAGTTCTCGGTTGGTGAGTTTGCTTGGATGCACAGTGTGTACTTCTGCGATTGTTCGTAGCACTGGCCCAAGGAATATAGAGGACAAGGAAGGTGATTCATGTAGTAAAGTTTCGAAGCCGCGATTGTCACGCCATCTAACCGCGGGATAGTGGTAAAGACAGAGCATGGGAAACATTAGAGAACGTACGGAATCGATGGGTAACTCAAATGCTCATAATATCCCTGCACTTCCTCTATATATTATATATATACTATCCAAAAAATGTATATTTCTTTGAAGGTTATAGGCTATAACCTTCAAAGAAATATAAATATTTTGGATAGTATCTTTGACAAGGAAATAAATTATATAAAGCAAAATATGGTAGCCAAATTTTATTCAAATTTCTATGTACTTTGAGGTTTACAAATCATGTAGAACATGATGCAATACTTGATTATGTAACACAAAGCAGAACAGTAAGATCATTACTCTTTTACATGCAGCTACATGACAACAGCAACACCTGCCTATTAGACATTGCAATGCATTGCAGGAGATAACACAAGAAGTTAGTTGCATTATACAAGAGATCATAAAAACATCGAACTAATATCATGCATTAATGGCAGCAGTAAAAGACACTGTGATGCATAGCACGAAAAAAACACATGAGTTTTTTGGGCAAAACATGCTGCACCACATGACAGAAAACACATCAGGAGTTTTATGTTAGAAACCTTGAGCAATGGTGTGGCAACGTTATGCTATACATCATACATGTTGAGAACAAAAAAACAAAGCAAAAGCTTTTAGCATACATTACAATGGGCAAAACAGGCAACAAAAGGTATGTAAACGACATATAACCAATACAAATATCGCAGATTTATAAGCATTAGAGCTACTGCAAGGAAATTAAGTGGAAACCATTACTGAATAACATGCTGTAACAAACAGCACAAACCTGTTGTTGTCCTGCAGATCATGAGGGAAAAAAGAGGACAGATACCAAATGCCAAAGTATATGAGGTGAACATAAAACAAACAAAAAATAAATAAATAAATTAAAATAAATTAAATACAAAATTCAAATATACTATTTACAAACAAGTATATAGGGTAAGCAGCATATGTAGCAGTTAGAATGCATTGCAACAAAGTGGAGGAAACATTATATGCAGGGAGAAATAGAAAAAGCAACAGCTAGATACAGTACATGCAGTACCACAGTAGCACAAAGCAGAGGCAGTCTTGCAAAAACACATTATAAAGCAATGACAAAAAATATAATAAAAATTTAGATGAAACTCTTGTTGACAGCAGGCAAAGAAACTCAACAGTTTACCTCGAGGGAAGAGGGAAAATGAAGGATGGAAAAACACTAAAAAGAAAACCTCGGTGGACGAGAGATTAACCAGAAAGTTAAATTGAAAATAGAGGGAAGACATACTGGAAGGAGGATGAAATAGAATCATTAATGAAGGGTACTGGAGTAAAGTAATTAGAAAGGACATGGAAGTAGAGCGAATGGAAAACATTATGATCTACAGGGGACAAGAGAGAAATGGAGGAAACAGTACCTAATTGAGCTTGGAGAGGTAGAAAGGTACTGAAGTTTTGAAGAACGGCAAAGCTGCAGAGACAGATGGGCTCATAGGGAGTTTGTTAAATATAGAGGAGAAATGGTAAAACAGGCATATTATAACATATGTGACAGTGCTGGAGCAAGGCTGCGTGCCACAGGACGGGAAAAAAAAGAGCAGAGTGACCCTAATACACAAAGGAGGAGGAAAAGATAAGGAGGACATAGCCAATTATAGGCCCATAGCTGTCATGAACATACTAGCAAGGTTTTTGAAATGATTATAAATGAGAAATTGAAATTGTGGATAGAGGAAAACAAGATGTTAGGAGAGGAGCAAAGTGGGTTCAGGAAAGGCAGAGGTGGAATGGTAAATAATATTGGAGTTAGACAAGGATCTGTCATGTCCCCAACATTATTTAATTTGTATTTAGAGGAACTCATCGTGAGAATCAGGAAGTCCAGTAAAAGAGTAGCAATTGGAGGAGAGAAGTTAGGATGTCTGGCCTATGCTGATGATGTAGTGCTGATGGCAGAAAGTAAGGATGAAATGGAGGAGATTTTACACATAACAAACAAGTACGGAAGGGAATGGGACCTGAAGTTTAGTGAAATGAAATGTAAAGTCATGGAGTTTAACAGTGAAGGTAGGAGTCAGTGGCTGCTTCAGAATAATGTCCTAGAAGTAGTAGATAAGTACATATGTATAACTAGGAATGGAAGTATACAAGGAAGGGATAGGCGGTGAAAAGCAGGGGAAAGTTAATGAAGGCAAGGCAAGGAAGATGATAGGCATGATTATAAATGGTGGTAACAGTCACTAATACATATGAAATAGGCAGGAGTTTATGGAAGGAGGTAGCTGTACCCTATTGTCTGTATGGGTCAGAAGTGACTCAGTACAGGGAAGGAGACATCATGCACTTGGTAAAGGCTCAGAACACAGTAGGCAGATGGGGTCTAGGAGCTTGTAGGAGCACTGATGTAGAGGCCATAAGGGGAGACATGAGATGGAGCACCTTCAGGGAAAGGATAATTAAAGGAAAACTGGTGTTCCACAAGAAAATTGAGACTTACTGAAGATAGATGGGCAAAGAAAATATCACAGGAAAATAGATCAAGTACCACCTGGAAGAAGGAACTAGAGATGGAAAAGGAGAGAAATGGAACAAGATGGAGATAAGAGATATCAAAAAGAAAATTGAGAAGAATGGGCTAGTTAAATGGCAGGAGGGAATGGTCAGGAAATCAACGTTGCAGTGGTACAGGTGGAAACAGAAACCAGGGGGGGTGACCTGGCATGTAGGAGACTGCGTTACTGTACAAAGCAAGAACAGGCACCTTGGAAGTCAACGGAAGGAACAGGGAACTGGAGAACCAGAATTGTAGCTACAGGGTAGGAGGGAAAGAAACTGTAGAACATGTCATTGTGGAATGCAACAAGTATAGGAGTCAGAGGGAAAAGCTTATAGCGTCAATAGTAACAGTCCTAGGCAGAGAGGAGTGGGACGGGAGACTAGAGCAGAAAGACGGGGCCCTGTGTACGGTGTTAGGGCTGTATGGGGACAGAAAGGAAACTGAAAGTATTGTAAACCTCACCAGTGTTCCTAACGCAGTGCTGGGAGATAAGAACACACAAGAGACAATGAATTAGGATGATAATCAAAGGATTGAAAGCTGATGAAAATGTCTTTCCCAGGTGAAATAAACAAGGGTGTTAACAAGTTTTGTTAACGAAGGAGATGAAGTGGAAGAGTACCTATGAAGCGATACTAAGCGACAAAGGTCACAAGAAGAAGAATGATGAGTCCTTTAAAAAAAATCAAGCACCTCCGGGCCAGAAAATTTGCAGCCGTCGCTATCAGCTGGTGTGGTGTTCTAACAGCCTCCCTCCCCATTTGCTGTATTCGCATACGCAGCCTGTAGATGGTGTTTCGTAGGAGGCTTCTTATTGGTGTCCCTGAGAATATGGAAAGTGTTACACATTGTTTACATAAGCATAACTTACTAACATAATTATGTACTATAAATGTATATGGATGATTTGCTGATATGTCTAGTAATTGAGAAGGAATGAGCTGTGGAGTGGTGATGGTGGTGAAGCACAGAACACTGAAATGTTAAATGATGGACACCTTGAAAAAATGGGTGAAAGTGAGATGACAAGGATATATATGTGTAGAATATATGTTGGGAGTGTGAGAGGATGACCCCCTGATAAATGGGAGGATATAGTGTTGGAGTAGATAGTGTGAGAAAGAGGAAAGATGCAAGAGTGAGACGACTGGTAGATATATGAAATTAAATATCTTTACAAATATAATATGCAAAAAATATCCGTATGATTTTATAGTCACTTAAAATCTAAAATCATGCATTGTAGAGGAACAACAAAATAAAATTCCTGAAATACTACGACTTTTGGGGCATTTTGAGGCTTGGACATCCTGGTGACCCTCACTCATGTTTGCTGTTCCACCATCTGTTGAAAAAAGTTTGTTGTTAGTTAAATAGCAATAATTGCAAAAATATTTTCATTATGTTCTGCATAGAAATGAGGTGAATTAGCAGTATGGAAGGAAATGTAAGATGGTGAATAGGAAGTGGGTAAAGAAGATGAGGAGGACATGTGAGATATGTATAGTGAGGAGAAAGGTTGTTTGACAGTTTTAGGGATAAGAAAAGAAAATGACAGTATCAATAATAAACAAACACTAGCAACTGGTATTATGCATATTTTAAGAAAGGAAATACTCGATGAGTTTTTACCCTCTACAGCATGTATGTGAGGTGAGGTCACTGGTGCTGCTGGAGGAGGCACCATGGAAGAGGGAAGCAGAGGCTCCTGGCACACACCTGAAAACCACTCATTGTTGATATCTTTCTGAGACTGTATACGGAAATTTGTCGATACAAGGTATAATTACATCTCAGACTATAATTCATAAGTGAGACTAACATCATGCAAAATGTTAACATTATAGCTCTCAATACCATCCATTTGCTGTGGCTGTGACTGATGTGGTGGGAGGCTGTGGCTGTGGCTTATGTGGTGGGAGGCTGTGGCTGTAGCTTATGTGGTGGGAGGCTGTGGCTGGTACTAGGGTTTAGGCAGCACTCCAACATCAGTGTCAAAACAATCTGTCAAAACAAAATATCAGTAATAATCCTGTACATAATTAGAACATTGATACTGTACCTGCCAATGCTAAAGCCATATAATTAAGAGAGAGAAAATAAAAACTTTGTCCAATACACTGATAAGGGCTGGAAGCCATTAATAAGAATAAATACACCCTTAATATAGATGGGTTGATGATAACAATAATGCATAGTCCGTACAAACCACTGTGTGCCATATTTCCGGTAGTAATGGTTTGAGCTGTCCTCCCTGCTGCCACATCTAGCCAATCTCCGCTGATGCTAATGGCGCTACAGAAAGATATGATCAAAATAAATGTTTGAGAAGGTAACTACGTGCTTACAATACAAAAAAAAAATATAATATATATATATATATATATATATATATATATATATATATTATTTTAATATATATATAATATATTTTTATATATATAATCACAACACCAAAGAAGGTTTGTCATGTACGAAACCAACTTTCAACTGAGCTGAGTGTACGAAACGACTATGGTTTTCGTATAGGAAAAACTTTTTGGAGTACGAATCTACTGGTGTACGAAACAACTTTTATACGAACTGACTGCACAAAATGACCCCACTCGACAATCTAACCTAACCTCCTAACCAAATGTAACCACACCACCTAGCTGGGGGGCCCCCCCTCCCCAAGCACCTATTGTAGGCCAAGAAAAAATAGTCTGTCTCTGAAAACGACCGCGAAACTCTCGTCCAGTATGCATTTAATATAGGCGGCCTGATTCAACTGGCGGCCCGAATCAACTGTATCCCGTGTGCACGGTAACGGGCTTATCTAGTTTCTTTTATTTTCGCCAGCACGGTGGCAGGCTTGACTACCTTGAGCCCTTTAGAGTTAGACATGCCCAGTGATAGCTTAAGAGGCAAGGGAGGGAGCGCTCATAAAGGGTAGCTCTTTTTTAAGGATATTTGGTCACTCCTGGATTTTCTCTTATTGACTCAAATATCCTTTAAAACGACACTTACATACCTTCTAGCATCTTTCGGGAACAACTGCAGCCTCACTCCAGGGTGTTTACGTCTCTTCTTGTCACACACACAGTAGCAATAGCGAGAGGCGGCGGGCGGCATTCTTGCGTCTTTGGTGTCAGTAGCCATGTGGGCCCTTGTGGGCCTGTTTGTTTACATTCCCTGAAGAGGCGACGGTAGCGCCATCTAAGCGCCAGCAAGTGCATAGGGCAGGGATTTTCTGCTTACATAGGACTCCACCTTCCTTGTCCTCTATATTCCTTGCACTGGCCTGAGGAAGGCACCAGGTGGCGTGTCGTGCGGCTCGTTGTACGCCAAACCTTGACTCAGTGCTGTGTCAGCTTCCATAGTGTGTGGAGGTGTCTGCCTCGTCTCCATCATAACCCGTAAAACTTTTCGGACAGTTTGCAGCTTCACCCAAATAAGGGATTTTCAGTGCGCCATATGTTTGTTTTTTAATTTTTGGGCCAAAGAAGTGGGTGATTTTTAGTATATAGTTTCCGTCGCAAACATACGGCTTTCCCAAAAAGACTGATTTTAAAGTTCGGGAGTATCTTCTCACCGATTTTGGGGGACACGTGCGAAAGCTGGTTTTGTGGGTGATGAAAAACTTAAAACGTGTGATTCATGATGAAATTAGGTTGAAAATGAACGAAATCTTACGAAATATCAACTGAAAACCTTGTGTGTTTGCGGCGGTGGCTACAACAGTGTTGCCAACAATACGCGGCATCAAGGAAACACAGGACAACTAAACTTTTGCAAGTATATCATTCATAGAGTAATAAACTCCTGCATCATTTCATTACATGATTTCAAGATGTATATGTAAAGTTACTGATAGAGTTTTGATGAAAAGAGTTCTGTATTTGAAATGTTTTCATGGTGCAAGAATCACAAACTCACTGACGCATCACAGATTCGTTCACTTGCGTTTCGAGGCTTTGGTGCGTCGGTTCGTGTGGTCTGGTATTCCGTCTCCTTGTCAGTAGAAAGGTGGCTGCGGTGTACGGTGGATGCACGGATAACTATTGACAATATATTCAGAACTTTTATCTTGGCGACGAAGTTGTTCTCCAGTTTGTAGGGGATCACGGCGTCCCTCCGTGTGAAATTCAGTGCCGGGAGTGCAGGCTTCCTTGTACCTATAGGAAAGACAGGCGTTCACGGTATTGTGGCCGCAGGACCACCACCATCACCACCATAGTGAGACAGCTGCACCCTGTGAACCTTGGGCGGAAACACAACCATCCACATTTCGCCACTAAGGTAATGTAGCCTCCTGCCGTGGTGGTGATCTTGATTGGGTGGAGTTACGTGTATGGAAAATACTGATTAGGGTATCGAATGGGAGGGGGGGAGGCGAAGTAGGAGGTTGATAGATTCGGTCACGTGTTTATACTTCTAGAGGGTGGTGGGGCTGGTGTGGTGAAATCCTCATCCCCTTATGGATTTTTTTTTTAAAGATGTCAACAACACTTCCAACAATGCAATATCAGCAGACACACTTATTCCATATTTAGCTAGTGCATCGGTGGCGCATGTAGCGTACAAGGGGGGAGGTAATGGAAGCTTTTTAAGCATCAGTTAGACACGATACTTACGCGACGGAAATGTAGAGTAAAAAATAATCTAGTCACTACCTTAATCACCAGAAGTATATATGCCGCACCAAAAATTCCGTGGTTGGATGCAACTACAAAATTACCCTTTTTCCCAAATACAAATCAGCGAAAAGTGCAGATTTGGCTTACTCTGCTCCGGAAGAAAGCGGCGAGTACGCAATTAGTGTGAATATTGTTTAGTATTCAGAAAATACGTGATTTGTTTACTTTCTATCTGAAATATCGTCTGGTGTTAAGAGTGATCAAGAGTGGTTATGATTGTCTGTGTACGCGTGTGTACGCGTGTGTGTGTGTGTGTGTTGTGTATGTGTATGTGCGTGCATGTGTGTGTGTGTCACCGTGCGTGTGTGTATGTTTTTTTCAAAAGATTATGTAGGTTTATGAATTAATTCACTATGATATTAGTTGGTGAAGCTTCGAAGGGGAAACAACTTATTTTACTATAGAAACACTAAACAAGATTGTCTAGTTAGTGTTAATGGAAGTGATATATACATCACTACTCCAGTGAGGTATTACTTTGAAGGCCTCAACTCCCTCCACCAATCTTAACAAATAGGGATTTTCTGCATCACCACTGAACATTGACTTATTGTACCAACGGAAACCATTGGGATTTTGAGGGATTTTTACCACTTTGTATAATGTAACTTCTTTTTTTAAATCGTTAATTGTGAATAGTTACCGGTCAGTTTGTAATGAAACCAAAGTCTTTTTAAATTTGTAAAATCACCTTATATAGGTGGTTACTTTTCAAAAACACGCTACTCTGCATCGTGCACCGTATTTCCATCAAGTAATGGAAGCATTTTCTTGGCAATGCCATGATTTAACCGTCTATTCTACATACCAATTATACAGTACCCAAACCTGGATCATTATTTCCGGTTGTTGTGGAGGCACAGACTGGCTGACTGCCTATAAACCTAACCTGCGGGCGTGTGTCTGACGCAGGGGTGTCAGGTAAAGCAGAAAGTGTTTCAGTATTACGTCTGAAACACAACACAAAGCAAATATATTGTAATTAGTATCAAAAGTGAATTAGCCTATTTATATAAACTTCTCTATGTGCATTATTTTTGCGCTGCTTAAGTACACTTTAAATATATTCATACACAAACGATGTGTGCTTTGCTTAACGTTTCTCTCCCAGGACTGCGTCAACGGTGTCAAATTGATGATCAAAATGTATATTAAGATTTTCCTGAGTTCGTAAATATAAAGACTTTCTAAAGACATTCTAGAAATAGCCTTGAGATGAAGTATAGTTGTGTTATATATCCTGCGTTTATTTCACGCTGGTGTGTGCTTGTTATGCTCGATGGATAACCAGCAACATTACGTGAATGATAACCAAGACTTATTGAAATAGTCATCGTCGAAATGAAGGTGTTCACCGTAATTGTGGTTTAGTTTGATGGTCGCCTAAGTCACTTTTTAGTACAGATACTTGATGAAGTAACTACTTTTCCTGCTATTGTAATATTAAAAAGAAAACACCATATGACGCATCATATCGTATTTGATAAACGAAAGTTGCAGGAATGCTAACAATCAGATCAGATAAATATATATAATATATGTATACACTTTTTATATCAGATTTTATACTGAGTTTTTTTTTGATGCAGCTTATCATGTTTTCTGTGGCGGTAAATCACAGCACAACAGTGTTCCGGAGAGCCTCCGCCGCAGCGCTGGCGGGGCTGTGCCTGTGTATCACAGGTCGGGGAGCGGGAGTAGTATATCCCTAATGAGGTTAATTTGAAGGTCTAAGTGGTAATTAAGGCAATATTGGCATATTTGTTCTAGTTTCTCAACAGTTAAGAAAATATATATCAAAAGTCTTGAGATTGTTCAGATGATACCGAGGAAAGTTCCCTGATCTGTTCTTCTGTATATAAATGTTTGTAACAGTCATGAAGTTTAATGACACTTAATCTCATCTGAAAGTTTAATTAAACTAATCTGCTACACATAATGCTTCACCAAGCTTGGAGCTGATGATGATAGTGATGATAATGATGAATAATGATAATGGTAATATTTATGATGTCCTCACTCTATTGAAAACGTTTTAGAAATCAAATAATGTGTTCTTTCATCGCAGGATATGTAATTATCATTATATGGTTGGAAGAATACTCTTTTTAACTAAAATAATTATTTTTATAATTATTTAGCACGTGGTGGCGCTTTGTATAGTCAATAACCTTGTAGTTGGTACTTGCCAAGTGTCTAGATAGGATCAAAGTATCTTATCTGAATTATCATTATATGGTAGGAATAATACTCTTTTTAATTAAAGGAATTATTTATCAGTAAAATACTGCCAAAAGCGCCATCAAATTTATTCAGATGTATTCAGTATAATCTGCAAGCTGTATATATGTAAAGAAAAAAGGAATATAGGAATAGTAGAAGTAATTACATAAGGAGCATTTTGTTGGAGCCGATTTCCACTCAGTCTCGCCTCAAACGGTTAGTCAGGTGGGGGCAGAGTACACATATTGACGGAGGGAAAGTTGTAAGAGATTAATTTCACCCTCGCCTTCTCAATGCTTAAAAATATAGTCTCCCTTACTCTCCCGTTTTAAATGTGTTACTCCTTCTGAGGGGTTTCCTTGTTCTTGCTTATCTTTGTATATACATTCATTATTACTTAATAATTACTGAGGAAAATTAGCAGAACATTTTGACTACTCAAATTTTAGGTGTCAATGAAAACTGTAAAAAGAAAGCGATAGAAAGCCACTCGCATGTTATGAGTCTCCATAGTTTTGTTAATAACGTATTAATTATCTTTTTCATAAATTTTTTTCTTTTAGATATTACACAACCTCGAGTTCTACCTCCAACCTTCACTCACACCCTTCACTCACACCCTTCAGTCACGCTCTCTATTTCAAACACCTCCTTTGTTTCTCCTCCCCTAATGCTTAATGTGTTTAGTATGATCATAAAGATGTTATATCATGCTAATTTTAGCCTGATGTGGTATTTGCTGAGCAGCCTGCTGTTGGATAAGGGATGACAGTGATGCCAGCTAAGTAAATGATTGCAGATTTTGCCTTATATCATATTTCACATAATGAATTAATGTTGTGCAAGCCTCCTTTACACAGTTTGTGTAGTTTAAAGAGTCCAAAGTAAGAATCCAGAGGCTTTTACTGTCTCACTACAACCCTAAGTCCACTTTGCGATACCCAAAAGACTGACTCCTGACTATTAATTTCTTCTCACTGAGTCTGGTTAAAGGGATGAGAATAATTAAGTGTTATTGAATGACTGTTTATTTAAGATCTCCTTTTCCGAAATCATTCGTAAAATAAGGTCAAAGATCTTTCATTATTCAGTAGTTTTTGAGAATGTTTCGTTCGAGATCACATATACAAGCTGGCCGCCAATCAGGTGAGGGCAATCGATGCGGCAACCAATCGCGAGGTGCGTATGGCCAGTCTGCCTGGGACATTATGAACAAGTTGTTCAGTGAGGCGTCTCGCACCTCCTCTTCATCACTTTACTTTATCATCGTATTCTTCGGTCACGGCTGCTTGCCCTATGTAATCCCCTGTCATCCTCCTCCTCCTCCTTCGGCCTTTCCTTCGACCTGCGTCCGAGGCCCCTGAGGCTGGCCTCCACAAGGGACCCCCTTGAGGAGTATAGACTGCCTGCAAGCGACAGCTGGAAGGAGGTGGTGCCCCTGGTGGTGTGCTTGCAGGAATGTCTAGTCTGCCTGGAGAGATAAGTCCAGGAGGCTGAGCAGAGACAAGGGGCTTTGTTTCTGNCCAACTGTGTGTCAAACTCCAGCTCTTGCATTGTTTTTCCCTGCGGGCACTTCACTCCTGTGGCCTTGTGGCCTGAGCTGCCTGCCTCCAGTGATTCTTGCCATCACCCCTGGCCTCCCACCCCTGAGGCAACTGATCCTGCTGCTCCCGGCCACTCATGCTGCTGCCCGGCCCCACACCCTCCACCGCAGCAACACTCGGGCCACCACACGCGACGGCCGGTCGACTGACGATGTACACGAACACAGATGTGATGATACCAAGCAGCCTGGAACGGAGAGATTATTTATTAACTAAAGATCCAGGCGTGGTGTGTCTAACAGACTCCATGCTTAGAAGACCAAAGTGTTGATAAGTAATAACTACAACATGTGCAGAAGGGACAGAAGTGGGTGGAGTTATGATAAGGACAAAATATAAGGGTGAAAATATAACAAAGTGGAGTATGGAGAAGGAAGAGCTGCAATAGTGAGTGTACCAATAGAAGTCACAACTAGAGAAACACAGACTATAGTGGCGACCTTTGTACCACCCAAAACAAAGACTTGGAGGAAGGAACAACATGAGAAAGTACTAGAGGAGACCTTGACAAGTACTCAAGGGTACATTTCGCCATGTTAGGAAAAATGTTCTTATTTGACCTTATTTTAGGGTTATTTAAGGGTTTATTTAGGTTGCCTATATACCTGTAGCTGCCTAAGTGTCTACAGTTACCTTGTGCACTGTCCTGTAGCCGACAATCACGGGAATGGGTCAAACAGCTAAAATACACGACCGTTTCGGCAAAAAGTATCAAAATATTTCCCGATTCTATACGCCATGTTAGGAAAAATGTTCTTATTTGACCTTATTTTAGGGTTATTTAAGGGTTTATTTAGGTTGCCTGTATACCTGTAGCTGCCTAAGTGTTTACAGTTACCTTGTGCACTGTCCTGTAGCCGACAATCCACGGGAAATGGGTCAAAACAGCTAAAATACACGACTGTTTCGGCAAAAAGTATCAAAATATTACCAGATTCTATACGCCATGTTAGGAAAAATGTTCTTATTTTACCTTATTTTAGGGTTATTTAAGGGTTTATTTAGGTTACCTGTATACCTGTAGCTGCCTAAGTGTCTACAGTTACCTTGTGCACTGTCCTGTAGCCGACAATCCACGGGAAATGGGTCAAAACAGCTAAAATACACGTCTGTTTTGGCAAAAAGTATCAAAATATTACCAGATTCTATACGCCATGTTAGGAAAAATGTTCTTATTTTACCTTATTTTAGGGTTATTTAAGGGTTTATTTAGGTTGCCTGTATACCTGTAGCTGCCTAAGTGTCTACAGTTACCTTGTGCACTGTCCTGTAGCCGTTAGTCCTGTAGAAATGGGTCAAAACAGCTAAAATAACGGACTGTTTTGCTCGCCGTTCGGTTTCTGGGTCCAAACCAAGGAATATAGAGGACAAGGAAGGTGATTCTTGTAGTAAAGTTTCGAAGCCGCGATTGTCACGCCATCTAACCGCGGGATAGTGGTAAAGACAGAGCACGGGAAACATTAGAGAACGTACGGAATCGATGGGTGACTCTAATGCTCATAATATCCCTGCACTTCCTCTATATATTATATATATACTATCCAAAAAATGTATATTCCTTTGAAGGTTATAGGCTATAACCTTTAAAGAAATATAAATATTTTGGATAGTATCTTTGACAAGGAAATAAATTATATAAAGCAAAATATGGTAGCCAAATTTTATTCAAATTTCTATGTACTTTGAGGTTTACAAATCATGTAGAACATGATGCAATACTTGATTATGTAACACAAAGCAGAACAGTAAGATCATTACTCTTTTACATGCAGCTACATGACAACACCAACACCTGCCTATTAGACATTGCAATGCATTGCAGGAGATAACACAAGAAGTTAGTTGCATTATACAAGAGATCACAAAAATATCGAACTAATATCATGCATTAATGGCAGCAGTAAAAGACACTGTGATGCATAGCACGAGAAAACACATGAGTTTGTTGCAAAACATGCTGCACCACATGACAGAAAACACATCAAGAGTTTTATGTTAGAAACCTTGAGCAATGGTGTGGCAACGTTATGCTATACATCATACATGTTGAGAACAAAAAGCAACAAAGCAAAAGCTTTTAGCATACATTACAATGGGCAAAACAGGCAACAAAAGGTATGTAAACGACATATAACCAATACAAATATCGCAGATTTATAAGCATTAGAGCTACTGCAAGGAAATTAAGTGGAAACCATTACTGAATAACATGCTGTAACAAACAGCACAAACCTGTTGTTGTCCTGCAGATCATGAGGAAAAAAGAGGACAGATACCAAATGCCAAAGTATATGAGGTGAACATAAAACAAACAAATAAAATAAATAAATAAAATTAAAATAAATTAAATACAAAATTCAAATATACTATTTACAAACAAGTATATAGGGTAAGCAGCATATGTAGCAGTTAGAATGCATTGCAACAAAGTGGAGGAAACATTATATGCAGGGAGAAATAGAAAAGCAACAGCTAGACACAGTACATGCAGTACCACAGTAGCACAAAGCAGAAGCAGTCTTGCAAGAAACACATTATAAGCAATGACAAAAAATATAATAAAAATTTAGATGAAACTCTTGTTGACAGCAGGCAAAGAAACTCAACAGTTTACCTCGAGGGAAGAGGGAAAATGAAGGATGGAAAACACTAAAAAGAAACCTCGGTGGACGAGAGATTAACCAGAAAGTTAAATTGAAAATAGAGGGAAGAGATACTGAGAAGGAGGATGAAATAGAATCATTAATAGAAGGGTACTGGAGTAAAGTAATTAGAAAGGACATGGAAGTAGAGGGAATGGAAAACATTATGATCTACAGTGACAAGAGAGAAATGGAGGAAACAGTACCTAATTGAGCTTGGAGAGGTAGAAAAGGTACTGAAAGTTTTGAAGAACGGCAAAGCTGCAGGGACAGATGGACCCATTGGGGAGTTTGTTAAATATGGAGGAGAAATGGTAAAACAGGCAATATATAACATATGTGACAGTGCTGGAGCAAGGCTGCGTGCCACAGGACTGGAAAAAGAGCAGAGTGACCCTAATACACAAAGGAGGAGGAAAAGATAAGGAGGACATAGCCAATTATAGGCCCATAGCTGTCATGAACATACTAGCCAAGGTTTTTGAAATGATTATAAATGAGAAATTGAAATTGTGGATAGAGGAAAACAAGATGTTAGGAGAGGAGCAAAGTGGGTTCAGGAAAGGCAGAGGTGGAATGGTAAATAATATTGGAGTTAGACAAGGATCTGTCATGTCCCCAACATTATTTAATCTGTATTTAGAGGAACTCATCGTGAGAATCAGGAAGTCCAGTAAAGGAGTAGCAATTGGTGGAGAGAAGTTAGGATGTCTGGCCTATGCTGATGATGTAGTGCTGATGGCAGAAAGTAAGGATGAAATGGAGGAGATTTTACACATAACAAACAAGTACGGAAGGGAATGGGACCTGAAGTTTAGTGAAATGAAATGTAAAGTCATAGAGTTTAACAGTGAAGGTAGGAGTCAGTGGCTGCTTCAGAATAATGTCCTAGAAGTAGTAGATAAGTACATATGTATAACTAGGAATGGAAGTATACAAGGAAGGGATAGGCGGTGAAAAGTAGGGGAAAGTTAATGAAGGCAAGGCAAGGAGGATGATAGGCATGATTATAAATGGTGTTAACAGTCACTAATACATATGAAGTAGGCAGGAGTTTATGGAAGGGGGTGGCTGTACCCTATTGTCTGTATGGGTCAGAAGTGACTCAGTACAGGGAAGGAGACATCATGCACTTGGTAAAGGCTCAGAACACAGTAGGCAGATGGGGTCTAGTAGCTTGTAGGAGCACTGATGTAGAGGCCATAAGGGGAGACATGGGATGGAGCACCTTCAGGGAAAGGATAATTAAAGGAAAACTGGTGTTCCACAAGAAAATTGAGACTTACTGAAGATAAATGGGCAAAGAAAATATCACAGGAAAATAGATCAAGTACCACCTGGAAGAAGGAACTAGAGATGGAAAAGGAGAGAAATGGAACAAGAGGGAGATAAGAGATATCAAAAAGATAATTGAGAATAATGGGCTAGTTAAATGGCAGGAGGGAATGGTCAGGAAAGCAACGTTGCAGTGGTACAGGTGGAAACAGAAACCAGGGGGGGTGACCTGGCATGTAGGGGACTGGGGGAGTAAGTTACTCTACAAAGCAAGAACAGGCACCTTGGAAGTCAACGGAAGGAACAGGGAACTGGAGAACCAGAATTGTAGCTACAGGGTAGGAGCGAAAGAAACTGTAGAACATGTCATTGTGGAATGCAACAAGTATAGGAGTCAGAGGGAAAAACTTATAGCGTCAATAGTAACAGTCCTAGGCAGAGAGGAGTGGGACGGGAGACTAGAGCAGAAAGACGGGGCCCTGTGTACGGTGTTAGGGCTGTATGGGGACAGAAAGGAAATTGAAAGTATTGCAAACCTCACCAGTGTTCCTAACGCAGTGCTGGGAGATAAGAACACACAAGAGACAATGAATTAGGATGATAATTAATCAAAGGATTGAAAGCTGATGAAAATGTCTTTCCCAGGTGAAATAAACAAGGGTGTTAACAAGTTTTGTTAACGAAGGAGATGAAGTGGAAGAGTACCTATGAAGCGATACTAAGCGACAAAGGTCACAAGAAGAAGAATGATGAGTCCTTTAAAAAAAATCAAGCACCTCCGGGGCCAGAAAATTTGCAGCCGTCGCTATCAGCTGGTGTGGTGTTCTAACAGCCTCCCTCCCCATTTGCTGTATTCGCATACGCAGCCTGTAGATGGTGTTTCGTAGGAGGCTTCTTATTGGTGTCCCTGAGAATATGGAAAGTGTTACACATTGTTTACATAAGCATAACTTACTAACATAATTATGTACTATAAATGTATATGGATGATTTGCTGATATGTCTAGTAATTGAGAAGGAATGAGCTGTGGAGAGGTGATGGTGGTGAAGCACAGAACACTGAAATGGTAAATGAAGGACACCTTGAAAAAATGGGCGAAAGTTAGATGACAAGGATATATATGTGTAGAATATATGCTGGGAGTGTGAGAGGATGACCCCCTGATAAATGGGAGGATATAGTGTTGGAGTAGATAGTGTAAGAAAGAGGAAAGATGCAAGAGTGAGACGACTGGTAGATATATGAAATTAAATATCTTTACAAATATAATATGCAAAAAATATCCGTATGATTTTATAGTCTCTTAAAATCTAAAATCATGCATTGTAGAGGAACAGCAAAATAATATTCCTGAAATACTACGACTTTTGGGGCATTTTGAGGCTTGGACATCCTGGTGACACTCACTCATGTTTGCTGTTCCACCATCTGTTGAAAAAAGTTTGTTGTTAGTTAAATAGCAATAATTGCAAAAATATTTTCATTATGTTCTGCATAGAAATGAGGTGAATTAGCAGTATGGAAGGAAATGTAAGATGGTGAATAGGAAGTGGGTAAAGAAGATGAGGAGGACATGTGAGATATGTATAGTGAGGAGAAAGGTTGTTTGACAGTTTTAGGGATAAGAAAAGAAAATGACAGTATCAATAATAAACAAACACTAGCAACTGGTATTATGCATATTTTAAGAAAGGAAATACTCGATGAGTTTTTACCCTCTACAGCATGTATGTGAGGTGAGGTCACTGGTGCTGCTGGAGGAGGCACCATGGAAGAGGGAAGCAGAGGCTCCTGGCACACACCTGAAAACCACTCATTGTTGATATCTTTCTGAGACTGTATACGGAAATTTGTCGATACAAGGTATAATTACATCTCAGACTATAATTCATAAGTGAGACTAACATCATGCAAAATGCTAACATTATAACTCTCAATACCATCCATTTGCTGTGGCTGTGACTGATGTGGTGGGAGGCTGTGGCTGTGGCTTATGTGGTGGGAGGCTGTGGCTGGTACTGGGGTTTAGGCAGCACTCCAACATCAAACGTCAAAACAATCTGTCAAAACAAAATATCAGTAATAATCCTGTACATAATTAGAACATTGATACTGTACCTGCCAATGCTAAAGCCATATAATTAAGAGAGAGAAAATAAAAACTTTGCCCAATACACTGATAAGGGCTGGAAGCCATTAATAAGAATGAATACACCCTTAATATAGATGGGTTGATGATAACAATAATGCATAGTCTGTACAAACCACTGTGGGCCATATTTCCGGTAGTAATGGTAGAGCTGTCCTCCCCTGCTGCCACATCTAGCCCAATCTCCGCTGATGCTAATGGCGCTACAGAAAGATATGATCAAAATAAATGTTTGAGAAGGTAACTACGTGCTTACAATACAAAATATAATATATATTTTTACGAACGCGCCACAACTCGAGCTCAGGTTGAGGTTGAGGGATGGTGAGTGGGTTGTGGTGGCCAGAAGAGGAGGAAGAGGAGGAGACCGCGTGGAACAAAACGGAGGTGAGGCATACCACTGGGAAAGGATCTCCGACAGGAAACCACCCGAAGGATACGACGCGTCCACCAGGAAACAGGGTTACGGTAGGGCTAGTGGTGGTTCACAGGCAAGAAGGGTGGAGGAATAGTCCCCTGAGCTTGGGTGAAATAGGTAGCAGTGGCCGTGGGTTTGGCGAATGGCGGGCGCGCGTGGGGTGGATGCCGTGAGGGTATAACCAGTCTCCTTGTCCCCACCATCCGGTGGCATAGTGTGTTGAGTGTGGTGACTGGTATGTTATAAGGTGCATAACAGTGACTGTAGTTGCAGTGGAGGGAACATTTGGGGCTGCGACGGTCGACAAGTGATCGGGCCTATGAGGAGGGGCTGTTGTGTCTCACGGTGGGCGTGAGGTTGTTCTGTAGTGTTTACCTATTACAATTATAGTCTGGAAAGGATACGAGTGTGTTATTCCGCATGTGCCTGTCTATGTGTGTGCCGTGGTGGTGATGTGCCCGTGTGAGGAGCCCGTGCTCAAGGCCTTAGGGGATTCATTGCGTCTGGTCCCGATTAGACACATATCCGGACTGAGCCGATCATTCCCACGCGTCTGGCCGGCGCAGCAAGAGAGGCAAGTCCGTTGGGCGGCTGTGGGAGGGCGGGTTTGCAACACTGGTGTCAGAAGTGGGATGTTGTTGTGTGCTCTGGTCGGCGCCGTAGAGTGAGGGCCAAAGAGGTACGGGCACGGGTCTAGAAGTACGGCAGGCGCGTTAAGGGATACGGCCACACCATGCAGGACGGAAGTGGTGAACAGCCAACTCTGGCTGACATCTTGCGGGTATACGAATGCAGGTGGAAAGACATGGGCTCAAACAGAAGCCATTGTCAGACAAACAGAAGCTGTTGACAGGTTTGACACGAGGGTGTATGAAAGTTTCGACGCCCAGGCAAGGCTGATAAATGAGGGTCCAGGCCACTACAGTTGGGAGGATGGCACCGAGGCAGACGTCTTGACGCCAGAGCCGTGTGGCAGTGAGGATGACGAGGAACGCACTTATTGGCCGGAGGAGGAGGGCGCGGGCGACATGGGGCGGGTTCCTCTAACCAGCCTCGAACCAGCGAGCAGGCGGCAGCAGAGGAACCTACCTCGGTACCCAGTTGCCGTGGGTGATATGTCTGAGCGTGTGGCTAGCGCTGGGGCCGCGGCTTGTGACCCAGTCGTGGGTGTGATTGTGAAGGACGAGTCTGGGGGGGAGAGCGCGGCCGCGGCCTGTGAGCGTGAGGTGGTGCGTGTTGTCGAGTGTAAGGAGAGTGTAGGCCTACCCCTCTCGCTACCCACCCCACCTAGCTCACGCGAGCCTCGCCTCGTCGTGCGGGCCCGAGTGCACGTCAGGAATGTGGCGACTTACGACACAGGCCGCGGGAGCTGGATGCGCCAGTGTCGTGGAAGGCCTGTCTGGCCCTGAGTCGCGGCGTTGGCGAAAGGCGAAAAAGGCAAGAAGGGCCTTGGGCTGGCCGGCGCGGCAGGAGAGGCGTAAAAGGCATGAAGGGCCTGGGCGGTGGCCGGAGCGGCGTGAAAAGCCTGGTTGGTGGCCTGCCTCTCAGACGGGTGCGGGCCAAGAGCCCACTGTGGAAGGGCAAGAAACCCACTCGCTTCGCCTCGGCATGGAACCACCGGAAGAAGAGGCGCCGCCGGAGTGAGCGTGGGAGGGTTTCACCGCAAGCATTGGAGGCCTCAGAGCGCCAGGACGAAAAAGGCGCACCTATACCTGCCTCCGCCGTGCTATCGGGGGAACGAAGAGCAGTTGAGCTACTCCTGCAGTGTGTGGCCCCCGCCGAAGCTGGTACAAGTGGCGGTAAAATGCTTGTTACGACGGTGGGGGGTTGCACCGTGCCCGCTTCCAGGCAGTGCCAGCCACAGCGTGCTGCTGGTAAGTCCTGTCGCACCGTCACCGGCGCCTTGCAGTTGGAGGGCATGGTCGATCGGAAGTCGTGGCGCCTTTGCCGCGGAGACTGGAGCAGTGGAGCCGGGTTAGAGCTGCGAGGTCCAGTGGAGTGTGAAGACTCCTGGGCCGTGGTTACCTCTGAGGTGGGCCAAGGGGTAGAGGAAGTCCCTCTGTGGCTGTGGCGGCCGCTGTGTTGTGGCGCCTGGTTGAGGTAGCAGCTGTGTTCCTGCTGGTGTGTCTCGCGTGGAAGACGAGGGCGACCTGGTATGACTTTCCAACACTGCAGTGGCGGGCTGGTGGATGGCGGTGGAGGGACTTGCAGTTGTGAAACCTTGGGGTGGTAATGTTTGGTAATAGGTGGTTTATTAATGATGGGGCGAGTTGCCCTTCATTTGAGGATTTTGTTTATATGTGCATGTAACCTTGTATTATGATTTTTCTGTTTCTTTTTAGTTTTGGCTGGCCGAGGTCGGCCAGTTTTTGTGACGGGAGGGCAGTGTTACGAACGCGCCACAACTCGAGCTCAGGTTGAGGTTGAGGGATGGTGAGTGGGTTGTGGTGGCCAGAAGAGGAGGAAGAGGAGGAGACCGCGTGGAACAAAACGGAGGCGGGCATACCACTGGGAAAGGATCTCCGGCAGGAAACCACCCGAAGGATACGACGCGTCCACCAGGAAACAGGGTTACGGTAGGGCTAGTGGTGGTTCACAGGCAAGAAGGGTGGAGGAATAGTCCCCTGAGCTTGGGTGAAATAGGTAGCAGTGGCCGTGGGTTTGGCGAATGGCGGCGCGCGTGGGGTGGATGCCGTGAGGGTATAACCAGTCTCCTTGTCCCCACCATCCGGTGGGATAGTGTGTTGAGTGTGGTGACTGGTATGTTATAAGGTGCATAACAGTGACTGTAGTTGCAGTGGAGGGAACATTTGGGGCTGCGACGGTCGACAAGTGATCGGGCCTATGAGGAGGGGCTGTTGTGTCTCACGGTGGGCGTGAGGTTGTTTCTGTAGTGTTTACCTATTACAATTATAGTCTGGAAAGGATACGAATGTGTATTCCGCATGTGCCTGTCTATGTGTGTGCCGTGGTGGTGATGTGCCGTGTGAGGAGCCCGTGCTCAAGGCCTTAGGGGATTCATTGCGTCTGGTCCCGATTAGACACATATCCGGACTGAGCCGATCATTTTCCCACGCGTCTGGCCGGCGCAGCAAGAGAGGCAAGTCCGTTGGGCGGCTGTGGGAGGGCGGGTTTGGAACACATATATATATATATATATATATATATTATATATATTTTATATATATATATTATATATATATATATTTTATATATATTTAATCACAACACAAAGAAGGTTTGTCATGTACGAAACCAACTTTCAACTGAACTGAGTGTACGAAACGACTATGGTTTCGTATAGGAAAACTTTTTGGAGTACGAATCTACTGGTGTACGAAACAACTTTTATACGAACTGACTGCACAACTGACCCCCCTCGACAATCTAACCTAACCTCCTAACCAAAATGTAACCACACCACCTAGCTGGGGGGCTCCGCTCCCCAAGCACCTATTGTAGGCCAAGAAAAAATAGTCTGTGTCTCTGAAAACGACCGCGAAACTCTCGTCCAGTATGCATTTTAAAATAGGCGGCCTGATTCAACTGGCGGCCCGAATCAACTGTATCCCGTGTGCACGGTAACGGGGTTATCTAGTTTTTTTTATTTTCGCCAGCACGGTGGCAGGCTTGACTACCTTGAGCCCTTTAGAGTTAGACATGCCCAGTGATAGCTTAAGAGGAAGGGAGGGAGCGCTCATAAAGGGTAGCTCTTTTTAAGGATATTTGGTCACCCTGGATTTTCTCTTATTGACTCGTATATCCTTTAAAACGACACTTACATACCTTCTAGCATCTTTCGGGAACAACTGCAGCCTCACTCCAGGGTGTTTACGTCTTTCTTGTCACACACACAGTAGCAATAGCGAGAGGCGGCGGGCGGCATTCTTGCGTCTTTGGTGTCAGTAGCCATGTGGCCTTGTGGGTCTGTTTGTTTACATTCCCTGAAGAGGCGGACGGTAGCGCCATCTAAGCGCCAGCAAGTGCATAGGGCAGGGATTTTCTGCTTACATAGGACTCCACCTTCCTTGTCCTCTATATTCCTTGGTCCAAACCAAACAGCTGATTACAAAGTCTCTGCCAGCCACTTGCTCTCTCCCTCTCTCTCTTATTCTCTCTCTTCCTTCTCTTTTTATTTCCCCTCTTATTTTCTCCTCCCTTCCTCTCTCTTTATTTCTCTCTCGCCTTCCTTCTTTATTCTCTTCTCCCCTTCTAAAGGGAAAAAGGGNAGGGGAACGTAATACAAGCAGCATTCGGAGCTCAGCTCGCCGTGACGTAAGCGAAGGATGCCTGAGACACGATAATGCTCAAATGACTCGTGTGTAACCCTTGAAGTACACAGCAACGTCACACTAAAACCCTGCCGTGATTGCACCAACATTCTGCTGTTACGTGACGTGTGACTGTAAGTCTGTGCATCATCGCCTCGCCACGCCGCTCTCTGCCTCATGGCGACAGGGTGTGAATAACAGTGTGTGCCTCATCGCCTCACCACGCCGCTCTCTGCCTCAGGGTGACAGGGTGTGGTGCCGCCGCCTCGCAGTTTATTTTAAATGGTGACAGTCGCAACCAATGAAGCTAGAGCGACCTCTATCTTCCTTGGTCGCAACCAAGGAATATAGAGGACAAGGAAGGTGATTCCTGTAGTAAAGTTTCGAAGCCGCGATTGTCACGCCATCTAACCGCGGGATAGTGGTAAAGACAGAGCATGGGAAACATTAGAGAACGTACGGAATCGATGGGTAACTCAAATGCTCATAATATCTCTGCACTTCCTCTATATATTATATATATACTATCCAAAAAATGTATATTTCTTTGAAGGTTATAGGCTATAACCTTCAAAGAAATATAAATATTTTGGATAGTATCTTTGACAAGGAAATAAATTATATAAAGCAAAATATGGTAGCCAGATTTTATTCAAATTTCTATGTACTTTGAGGTTTACAAATCATGTAGAATAAGATGCAATACTTGATTATGTAATACAAAGCAGAACAGTAAGATCATTACTCTTTTACATGCAGCTACATGACAACAGCAACACCTGCCTATTAGACATTGCAATGCATTGCAGGAGATAACACAAGAAGTTAGTTGCATTATACAAGAGATCACAAAAACATCGAACTAATATCATGCATTAATGGCAGCAGAAAAAGACACTGTGATGCATAGCACGAGAAACACATGAGTTTGTTGCAAAACATGCTGCACCACATGACAGAAAACACATCAAGAGTTTTATGTTAGAAACCTTGAGCAATGGTTGTGGAAAACGTTATGCTATACAGATACAGGTTGAGAACAAAAAGCAACAAAGCAAAAGCTTTTAGCATACATTACAATGGGCAAAACAGGCAACAAAGGTATGTCAACGACATATAACCAATACAAATATCGCAGATTTATAAGCATTAGAGCTACTGCAAGGAAATTAAGTGGAAACCATTACTGAATAACATGCTGTAACAACAGCACAAACCTGTTGTTGTCCTGCAGAGCATGAGGGAAAAGAGGACAGATACCAAATGCCAAAGTATATGAGGTGAACATAAAACAAACAAATAAAATAAATAAATAAAATTAAAATAAATTAAATACAAAATTAAAATATACTATTTACAAACAAGTATATAGGTAAGCAGCATATGTAGCAGTTAGAATGCATTGCAACAAAGTGGAGGAAACATTATTTTGCAGGGAGAAATAGAAAAGCAACAGCTAGATACAGTACATGCAGTACCACAGTAGCACAAAGTAGAGGCAGTCTGCAAGAACACATTATAAAGCAATGACAAAAAATAAAATAAAAATTTAGATGAAACTCTTGTTGACAGCAGGCAAGAAACTCAAACAGTTTACCTTGGGGGAAGAGGGAAAATGAAGGATGGAAAACACTAAAAAGAAACCTCGGTGGACGAGAGATTAACCAGAAAGTTAAATTGAAAATAGAGGGAAGACATACTGAAAGGAGGATGAAATAAAATCATTAATAGAAGGGTACGGGAGAAAAGTAATTAGAAAGGACATGGAAGTAGAGGGAATGGAAAACATTATGATCTACAGTGACAGAGAGAAATGGAGGAAACAGTACCTAATTGAGCTTGGAGAGGTAGAAAAGGTACTGAAAGTTTTGAAGAACGCAAAGCTGCAGAGACAGATGGGCTCATAGGGGAGTTTGTTAAATATAGAGGAGAAATGGTAAAACAGGCATATATAACATATGTGACAGTGCTGGAGCAAGGCTGCGTGCCACAGGACTGGAAAAAGAGCAGAGTGACCCTAATACACAAAGGAGGAGGAAAAGATAAGGAGGACATAGCCAATTATAGGCCCATAGCTGTCATGAACATACTACCCAAAGGGTTTTTTGAATGATTATAATGAGAAATTGAAATTGTGGATAGAGGAAAACAAGATGTTAGGAGAGGAGCAAGTGGGTTCAGAAAGGCAGAGGTGGAATGGAAAATAATATTGGAGTTAGACAAGGATCTGTCATGTCCCCAACATTATTTAATCTCTATTTAGAGAACTCATCGTGAGAATCAGGAAGTCCAGTAAAGGAGTAACAATTGAGGAGAGAAGTTAGGATGCCTGGCCTATGCTGATGATGTAGTATTGATGGCAGAAAGTAAGGATGAAATGGAGGAGATTTTACACATAACAAACAAGTACGGAAGGGAATGGGACCTGAAGTTTAGTGAAATGAAATGTAAAGTCATGAGTTTAACAGTGAAGGTAGGAGTCAGTGGCTGCTTCAGAATAATGTCCTAGAAGTAGTAGATAGTACATATGTATAACTAGGAATGGAAGTATACAAGGAAGGGATAGGCGGTGAAAAGCAGGGAAAGTTAATGAAGGCAAGGCAAGGAGGATAAATAGGCATGATTAAAAATGGTGGTAACAGTCACAATACATATGAAGTAGGCAGGAGTTTATGGAAGGGGTGGCTGTACCCTATTGTCTGTATGGGTCAGAAGTGACTCAGTACAGGGAAGGAGACATCATGCACTTGGTAAAGGCTCAGAACACCAGTAGGGCAGATGGGGTCTAGGAGCTTGTGGGAGCACTGATGTAGAGGCCATAAGGGGAGACATGGGATGGAGCACCTTCAGGGAAAGGATAATTAAAGGAAAACTGGTGTTCCACAAAAAAATTGGACTTACTAAAGATAGATGGGCAAAGAAAATATCACAGGAAAATAGATCAAGTACCACCTGGAAGAAGGAACTAGAGATGGAAAGGAAGAAATGGAACAAGATGGAGATAAGAGATATCAAAAAGAAAATTGAGAATAATGGGCTAGTTAAATGGCAGGAGGGAATGGTCAGGAAATCAACGTTGCAGTGGTACAGGTGGAAACAGAAACCAGGGGGGGTGACCTGGCATGTAGGAGACTGGGGGAGTAAGTTACTCTACAAAGCAAGAACAGGCACCTTGGAAGTCAACGGAAGGAACAGGGAACTGGAGAACCAGAATTGTAGCTACAGGGTAGGAGCGAAAGAAACTGTAGAACATGTCATTGTGGAATGCAACAAGTATAGGAGTCAGAGGGAAAAGCTTATAGCGTCAATAGTAACAGTCCTAGGCAGAGAGGAGTGGGACGGGAGACTAGAGCAGAAAGACGGGGCCCTGTGTACGGTGTTAGGGCTGTATGGGGACAGAAAGGAAACTGAAAGTATTGTAAACCTCACCAAAGTGTTCCTAACGCAGTGCTGGGAGATCAGAACACACAAGAGACAATGAATTAGGATGATAATTAAAGGATTGAAAGCTGATGAAAATGTCTTTCCCAGGTGAAATAAACAAGGGTGTTAACAAGTTTTGTTAACGAAGGAGATGAAGTGGAAGAGTACCTATGAAGCGATACTAAGCGACAAAGGTCACAAGAAGAAGAATGATGAGTCCTTTAAAAAAAATCAAGCACCTCCGGGGCCAGAAAATTTGCAGCCGTCGCTATCAGCTGGTGTGGTGTTCTAACAGCCTCCCTCCCCATTTGCTGTATTCGCATACGCAGCCTGTAGATGGTGTTTCGTAGGAGGCTTCTTATTGGTGTCCCTGAGAATATGGAAAGTGTTACACATTGTTTACATAAGCATAACTTACTAACATAATTATGTACTATAAATGTATATGGATGATTTGCTGATATGTCTAGTAATTGAGAAGGAATGAGCTGTGGAGTGGTGATGGTGGTGAAGCACAGAACACTGAAATGGTAAATGATGGACACCTTGAAAAAATGGTGAAAGTGAGATGACAAGGATA
>JACEEZ010021036.1:10984-25984 GCA_016584305.1 Chionoecetes opilio
TTACGCTAAAGACATTCATGGAGGCATAGCTGGGAAACTTCCGTGAGAATTGGTTCTCTCATTTCATTTATCTAACGCTCGCGTGAATTCCACTGCGGGCTGGAAACTCGTGAAAGCCACGATTGTCGGTGATCATGATGATATCCTTGATCGTATGGCGATGCGTGTTCAAGTGGCGGTTCCTGATGCCCCTATAGACAGTAACGTATGTCTCACTGGCCTCCGGTAATGTAAAACGATTGACCGTAGAGACGACACTTGGCACTGTCAGCGCAGGGCATGTCACAACAGCATTGGTTGTGAACACCACGGGTGGACCAGTGCGAGTTAAACAGGGAATTTTCTTTGGAGAAGTAAAAGTGGGCATGGAGAAAGGAATTACACAAATCAGAGTGGGGCGTTCTCCCACGCGGAGCTCTGTGTAGCGGTGGATGGCTATAAGCAGGATGAGAGTGGGCCGTACTGGTGGGCGTAATCAATTAGTGCCCTTGAGCCGGCCAAGGGCACACAAACGGCACAAAAAAATCCCGCTACGTTGCTGGCCCCCAAAGAGTTAGTCAGAGGAATGTAATTTTGAGTGAAGAGAGTGTAATTGAGGCTATACGTAGTGTAGTAAGAAGTAATAGGAGTTGCCTAGAGACCAAGCTGCGGATGCCCTCTTGTTGATCGAGACACTAAGGGAAAGAATTTCACATTAAATATATGATATTCAGTATTTTTGCTTTAAAGAATGTTTTACCGTAGATAACAGTAAAGTCGCCAGGACAACTTTTTTTTCTGTTTACAGACGTGTGGTGGCGTTAATACTTACATTTCTACATGCATGATTTCAGGAAAGTTAGAAGGGGCTATCTGGAGAGTCTGTGTCATTTTGTATCTTCATCTGTGTCATATTATGGCTATAAATGAACAAATTTCAAAAATATCTACAAAGTGGCTACCAACAGTAGAGTCGCCATCTAGTGTTTATTTACTGAGTGTCGTACCGCTGTCGTCGTCGCCCGAAGAAAAAAAACGCGTAGTGAAATTTGAAACCGTATATACTTGCAGCTACAAGCATAAAAACAACGCTGAAACAGGGTAGATTATACAGTCATGATATAAACTACTGTGTATCATCTTCAGTGGCACATAAAAATCAGTAGTAATGCTATAATTCGTAATATTTGGCGCCTGGCGACATCACTGCAGGTGGCGACTTAACTGTTATCTACGGTAGTAAGCTTTAATAAAATTCTTTGTTACGAGAGAGAGAGACATTATACTGAAGCCATAACATTATACTTTAAACATACTCTACGTGTTTTACCAATATCTATTTTAAGGTCAAAGTAATCGAAACGTGGGCCGGCCAAGGGGCATCGAGGCGCAGAGTGGCCATATGTCTGCAGTTGCCAAACACCCCGCGCAGCGTCACATCTGTCTTCTGAAATGCCTTATAATATACTTCCTACCATGTTTCTTACTTTAAACAACTCTTGAAGGCATGCATTAATCATCTGACACATCCAACTAATCTCCGGAAATAATAACATGCAATACTAGCTCCATACAACAAAAAATCTCGCGAGCTGGCATCTCCCAGCCACAAAAAGTGAAAGTTGAAATGAACATCGTCATAGATCGTGCAAATGAAGAGCGTGAAGCGTTAACCATGACACTTGGACTTTATACTTTTTATCTTGCATATCACTACAAACACATGTCAATTCACATTCACCGTCTGTAATACGAGTATTTGAACCAACATAATTCCTTTATCAATTATACGAATTTGCATAGGAGGCACATTTCTGCTTTCCAGGATAGCACTTATAATATCACCGAAATATTTGTTCTTAAACACACTGTATAGATTGAAGTCAGCAGTGTATCTAAGCGTCCTGCAGCCTATTCAGATAATGTTTTGTTTTTTCTTCTACCCCATTGTAAGGAACCCAAACTTATCGAAGTACTAATACTTTAGATATTTTGGATGACGAAAATTATGGTTGAAATTAAAAAAATATACATATCAAGTTATCAAATTAGGTGGGGGGATCATAAGATAAATTATACGATTTGCGCCGAATAAGAGTTAGCTGCGATGCTACAGACATATTTTACTATATTCAATAAGAAAAGAAACACATGGAAAGTTGAGCTGTAGCCTACAACTTCCGTGACCAGTCTGATTTGATTTGATTTGATTGAGATAAATATTTCCATCAGACATTATTTCAATTGTAATTTGCAGGCGTTTCTATAATCCAATATCGCCGAAAATAATATACATTGCACTTGCGATTGAAATTATTGTAAAAGCTATGACGCAACCAACGTCTAATGACACAACCAGTTCAATATTTCTCTGAATAAATGAGCCGCACAAATGAAAGGGTAACCTAAAGAGAAATGATTGCAGCACAATTATTGTCTTTATATTACAAAATACTCTTTAACCCTTACCTCATAAGAATGGGGAGACGTGCTGCCACAAAAAAAAATGGGGGAAAACCAGTGAGCCCACTGATGCAGGGGCCCAAAGGGGACTACGTCGTAGGCTAATTTTTACCCAAACGTTCATCTTCCCCCCTCCCAAAACATAATTGATAAAATATATATAATATAATTACCCCCCATATTAAATTATATATATAATATATATATAAAATATATATAAAATAATATTATATATATATATATATATAGTTATTTAGTTAGTTATTTTAAAAGTATATATTTTATACAGCTATTTCCTGCCGGGGGTTCCCCTTTCACTTACCCACAATTGCCCAAGTATACCCCCAAATTCCACTGCACAGACCCCCACACAAACACACACACACAACACACACACACAACTTTACCATAAAACATACACACAACACACACAAACCCCCATTTGTGGTACTCCTTTGAAGGGTTGAAACGCTCGGTTCACACCCGGGGAACCCCGGGTTCGACCCCCGGGGTTTGGAGCGGAAATAATGGGCGGGTACCAAAAAACCCAAAACCCCTGTCCCCCCAAGCAGTGAAGGGGTTTACGGGGGGTTACCCGGGGGGTTTTGAAACCCCGCCCCCCGGGCTGGGGGCCCTTCGGAAAACAAAAGAAATAAGGATGAATGATTAAAAAGAAGATATGGAGAGGGGGCCATACGAGTATGGCCCCCCCCCTAGTCGGGCCCTGTAAAATAAAACTAGATGAATACACAAAAAACCAAAATAATATATATATTTTATATATACACACACAAAAAATTATAATATATATATTTATTTTTATATATATATATTATATAATATAATTTATTATATTCAAATATATATATATTAATATAATTTTAAAAAATTTAATATATATATATATATATATATATATTTATATATATATAAATATATATATATTATATATATATATATTAATATATATAATAAAATAATAAAATATTATATTATATATTTTAATTATATTATATATATAAATATTAAAAATTTTATATAAAATAAAATTATATATATATTTATATATTATATTTAATATTATAAAATATTAGAATATAATTATTATATATTATATTATATATATATATATATTTATATTATAAAATTATTTTTATTATAATATATATATTATAGGGAATATATATTATAATATATATATTGTATATACATATTAATATAAAATAAAATATATTATATTTATATATATATAATTTTAATATATATTATATTTTATTTAAATTATATATATAATATTATTTATAATATATATATATATATATATTATTTTTTATTTTATATATATATCTATTTTTTTAATATATATTTTATATTTATAATATAATATTAATATTTATTATATTTTATATATATTATATATATATTTAATATATATATATATTATATATAATTATATAAAATATATTATAAATATATTATATATTAAACCCAAAGAAAAAAAAGTTTTTATTTAAAAGAAGTCTTCAATTATATATTTCCTAGCGGTTCCTCCCCTGGTGTCCTCTATGCATTACCGAAAATTCATAAAATAGGTAACCCCTTACGCCCTATTCTTAGTACTATTGGCACTTTTAACTATAACTTAGCTAAATACTTTGTCCCGATAATTGACCCCCTAACTACGAATGAATATACAATTAAGAACTCATTTGATTTTGTACATGAATTAAAAACAATTAACATAAACAATGCGGTAATGGCTAGTTTTGACATCCAATCACTATTTACAAATATTCCATTAGATGAGACTATTGAGACCATCACTGATAATTTATTTCATTATGTTACCATTTTTCTTAACTACACAAAAAAACAATTCTCTGATTTATTAACTCTAGCTATAAAAGACTCTCCATTCATATTTAATAAAAACTTATGTCCAAACTGATGGGGTTTCCATGGGGTCTTGCTTGGGTCCTTCCTTTGCCAATGCTTTTCTATGTCATCATGAACAAATTTGGCTGTCTGACTGTCCTACCTCTTTTAAACCCTTTTATTATAAACGTTACGTTACGTTGATGACACCTTTTTACTTTTTAAGAATGTTGAACATATTCTCTTATTTTTTAATTACCTTAATTCTAAACACCCAAATATTAAGTTCACATATGAAGTTGAAAACCAATTATCACTACCATTTCTAGATATCTTAGTTACACGTAAGGATAATTATTTTACTACCTCAGTCTACTGTAAACCTACCTTCACAGGTCTTGGTACTCAGTATTTATCATTCATCCCTAACCTTTTTAAAACCAATACTATTAAGACCTTACTACACACATGTTATAGTTTCTCCTCCAACTGGTTAGCCTTCGATAATGAAATTAAATTCCTTACTAATTTTTTCCAAAATAATGGTTATCCCCTTAAATTGATAGAAAAAACAATCTCTAGTTTCTTAGATGAAAAGTTCAACCCTAAGTCGAGTCAATCCGAATCTATATTAGACACACATTATATTAAACTTCCATTTTATGGCCATCTTAGTTATATCATTCGTAAAAAAACTCAATGATCTACTTAAGTTACACTTTCCTAACTCAAAATTTTAATTTGTTTTCACTAATCCATTTACTATAAGAACACATTTCAAATATAAAGATCCTATACCTAAAACTCTCATCTCCAATATAATTTATGAATTTGAGTGTTCGAGCTGTAAGGCTCGATACATTGGCGAGACGTCGAGAAATCTAACCCTTAGGTTCGGAGAACATAAAGGTGTTTCTGTTTGTACTGGCCGACCTATTTCTTCCCCTTCTCAATCTGCAATACGTTCCCACTCCCATGATCTTGATCACCCATTCTCTATTGATGATTTTAGAATCTTATCAAAGGCAAACTTCTCTAGTGATACTAAATTATTAGAATCCATACACATCAAGCACTTGTCTCCTGATCTTAATAATCAAGTCACCTCATGCCAATTACATATACTCAAATGATTATCACACTGTTTCGATCGTCCCACTCTCGTTCCGATCGCCTCATAGGAACCGAAATGCTACCTGTAGTATCATTGTTCATTCAGTCCTCTGCCAACCTAGACAGCATACACTTCAAGGTTTGTTAAAGTATAAATTATGTTTTTAGTTTTTAGATAATATAGGATTATTTTATTGCTTTAAATTTTTAGATGTTTGCTTTTAGCAGTTTTTAGTATTTTAACGTATATAAACCATTTTAGCCTGATGATGCCAAGTGCGTTGGCGAAACGTTGCACGCACATAAAGAACCCGAAGAAAAGACAGAGTGTTTTTGCCGCCCTGAAAATCTTCATGTTTCAACTTAAGAATATCAACTCTATATATATATATATATATATATATATATATATATATATCTATATATATATATATATATATATATATATATATATATATATATATATATATATATATATTAGGGTGGTCCTCAAAACCAAAAGTTGACTTTCAAAATGTCTCACCCCCTAGATTTGTTCCATGTAATGATTCATTAAGCTGCTTGAAATTTTTACTCGATGGGATAATATTTACTGCTGTCACATGGGGGTTAATGTTCCCTACCGACGGTAAAAACGATCTCCTATTGACCTATTGGTAGTGTGTCCGTTGGAACCGTGCAAATAACACTTTCCAACTAAATATTTTGATTGTGCTCTACTGATTGCCATCCTGCCTCAGGTAGGGGATAATGATTTGACAAAAGCTTATTTTTTGGCATAGAAAATGTTGTTGTATAAGTTAGTATATTTGCTTTAATTTCATCTCAGCTACCCATATGCTTTCATTTCATATTACCTATTTATCTTATCCGTACGTCATTTACAATCTTCATATGTCCTACTTGAATCATATATGTAACAATAAACTGTTGTTGTAGCCGTTGTAAAACGTGGTTTCTTTCACATTTACGTTCTCGATCAGTTCATACGATCATATCCTAGCCTATCTGGGATAGAATACTAATCAGGCGAGCAGATTCAAAGGAATGTAAGCATCAATTACACAGTTGTATTAGAGCTGTGCAGTTATTACCATAATTTCATTCACAGGTAAATATCATGGCATTGTCTACGAGATCTATCACTGAAGTGTGGTTGGTGGGCCACTGGAAAAAATTAGAGCGAGGAAGCTGCCCTCCAATGGTGATGTCCTGAGACCCTTTTTTTTCCTGCACAAGGAAAGAAAGCTGGCCTGGGAGGAAAGACATCACTATTCACAAATGATTTAAGTATGATTAACCAAAGACTACGCTATACTGGACTTACTACTTCTGCCCCGCGCCAACCCGCCCATGACTAGTGGAGGCCAGTTTTGCGATTCCTGACATTTTCGAACATCACCCCCATTTCCCTTTCTGTGGTTTATCAGCATAAATGATAGACTGTTATCTTCGTAAATTATTGTTCTATAATATTATCAAATAAAAAACTGTAAATACACTAAAGAAATGCCATTATGAGACTGAAGAAATATGCATGAACTTAATATTCACTTAAACTCTTCGCCATTTAATATTTTGCGTGAAGACTTTTTACATGCAACATATCAATAGAAGTGGAATTTTATTACCTTTCCATTGATATATTTCGTTTTCTGATAAATTAATTAGAACCATGCATAAATTAGCGTTAACTAAATAAATTTCATCATCAATCGGGTAATTTTCCTAATTGATGAGGTTATTTATTTAGTTAACGCTAATTTATGTATGGTTCTAATTAATTTATCAGAAAACGAAATATATCAATGGAAAGCTAATAAAATTCCGCTTCTATTGATATGTTTCATGTAAAATGTTTTCTCGCAAAATATTAAATGACGAAGTTTAAGTGAATATTAAGTTCATGCATATTTCTTCACTCTCTCATAATGGCATTTCTTTAGTGTATTTTACAGTTTTTTATTTGATAATATTATACCGTTATCTTCGTAAATGTTTGTTCTATATCATTTATAATGATAAACCATAGGAAGAGAAATGGGAGTGATGTTCGAAAATGTCAGGAATCGCAAAACTGGCCTCCACTGGAAATAGCCCAAAATGAGTAGCAAGTCCAGTATACAGTAGTCTTTGGCTTAACATAAAACATGGCACGAAAAAGAAGCTTAAGACGGCTTCCGTAATAGAATCGGGTGAGGAAAAATGAAAAATAGGGGTTTTCGGTTACACAAAAGCTGGACGTGATAAGAAAAATTTAGATATCAGATCTGAAATCAGCATCAGCAAGTTAGTAGGAATCAGTGGTTCACGTGTCTGTAACAAAAAAAAAGTTGAAATTTGTTGCCTAGTGAATTTTATTTGTGAAGATCACATTTTCATTAATATATCTATCTTAAACTCAAGAAAATTCTCTTACCAGAGAGAGGTCGCACCCGTACGCCTAGTCTCTGACACGGAATCTGAGAGACTGAAGCGCCTATGAGTATGAACTTGAAGTATGTTCCCTAAAAAAATCCAGTTAGCCGTGGAATGTATCAGTACGAGGCTGCGGGAAATGGGAAAAAGCAATGTTTCCCTATTATCTCAAGAACCGGATTTTTGTTTATTAAACGTTATAGATAAAAAAAAAAAACATGATTTCAACAGGCTTCCCTGTGGTGTAAGCAGATTAAAATTCAATTGAGAAATGAGCGCATTAAGTGTGTTTTTAGGGCATATTTCCCGAAAAAAATATTCCAGAAATCAAGGGGACGGAGCGTCATACGGAGTTGACATGCGTCAAACTGTTGCTAATAATAAATGAACATTTTTAATAGTAGCATACGATTCCTGCATAGATGCTCTCCATCAAGACATGAAAGAAATGTTTGCCGGATAAAAGATACATGTATGGTGCGTCAATAAGATGCTGGAAAGTGAACATCACAAATTTGCGCAAAATAAAAAAACCTGTTATATCTCAAGATCGGTATAAGCAAAAAAGAAACGGATAGTTGCTTTAGGGTAGGTCTCGTTGAGCTTAACTAAAAGTATTCATGGCATAATTGGTCTAGGGTTAATAGTTTCATAGTAAAAAATAGGGAGACGCAATAAAGGTAGTATTTTGACCATTATAAGCCTTCCGAGGATCTAGGCTAGCAAGGGCAAAAGAAACATAATTACGAAGGATCATAATAACAGGCAAAACAAAGTCAGAGGATGGATGAGAAGGAGGAACAAGCCCTTCATCAACCAGAGTGGAATTTTCAGCAAAAGTTTGAGCAAAGAGTTCAGCTTTAGAAATAGATGAGACAGCTGTGGAGCCATCTGGGTGAAGCATAGGAAGGAAAGATGAAGAAGAAAAATTGCTAGATATGTTTTTAGCTAGATGGTGATGGTGGCCCTGTCTGCGTCCCTGCGATGCAGTCATGGCGTGAGCAGCTGAGTATATGCTGTTTCGAAGGCAGCGGAGGGAGGGCACAGCATTTGCATCATCCAAGCCCAGCGCACAGGCCGCCTTGGCAAGTCTATCCACCGTGTCATTACCAGCCAGCCCGATGTGAGAAGGCGTCCACACGAAAAACACGACAAGAGAGGCATCGTGGGCGATGGCGAGTTGACACAGTATGTCTCGTACAACACGGCCACAGCTGGGTCTTGGTGAGGAGAGGACGTAAAGAGCCGACTGGAAGTCACAGACTATTACCCCATTCACTCTTCGTTGAACAAGTAGAGTTACTGCATCCAGGATGCCGTCAAGTTCGCAGAAGGTGGAGCTCGATGAGTTAGGTAGCCTACGGCCGAGCCATTCATCCTTCCCAGGCAGCTCTATGGTGGGGGAGAACATGGCACACGCTGCACTCCCGTCTGCCTGCACTGAGCCGTCAACATAGATGTGGGGTGCGGCGGGGACTGACGTACACACCAGCGATGGTCTCCAGGGCTAATTATTTCTGCAGGAGGGGAGGGACGTCTTTGGAGGTCGGTGTAAAAGTGACAATAGGGAGAGGAACCCGCCACGATTGTAAGCCAGGGATAGCTGCCTCCTCGGGGACAGTAATATCAAGGCCACGAATGTTGTTGCACACTGCATTGATGAGGTTGTGGCCACCAGGTCGCAGTAAGAGTATGGGTGCGTCTGGGTCGAGCGATGTTCTGATGACAGCAGAGAAGTGCGGAGCAAGGTAGGGGGAGTGGAGACACTTGACAGAGATATAGGTCACATTGGCATAAATCCTCTCCACAAGTGGGGGCAGGTCGAGTTCAGACTGCATGTTGACTATGCGAGTGGAATGAGGACATCCCAGGATAAACTTCATGACTCGATTTTGAAATTTTTCAAGAGGCTAGTGCTTTTCTGGGAAGTTGACTAAGGGCAGGGGACAGATAGTCAACAACTGACCGAAGAAGAGAGAGAGAGAGAGAGAGAGAGAGAGAGAGAGAGAGAGAGAGAGAGAGAGAGAGAGAGAGAGAGAGAGAGACAGGCGGGGCATAGGAACAGCTGAATGCCTATCCACTCTTCTATGCGCTGCCAGTTCCGGAGGTACCACAGTAGCCTTCCTCGATCTCGAGAAAGCCTTTGAACTCGCCAACTGCCGAGTGATCCTTTCGCTTCTGGTCCGCAAGGGAGTATGCGGCAGACTCCTTATATAGCTCAAAGACTTCCTCTCGGGCCGAGCGGCTAGAGTTGCCTTTCAGGGGGAGAGGTCTCAACTCCATCAACACGAAAACGGAACACCACAGGGCAGCATACTGAGCCCCTTCCTGTTTAACATACTAATGGAAGATCTCATCTCTCTCCCACTCCCACCCGGAACTAAGCTTCTCTGCTATGCGGACGACCTTACCCTCTACTGCACTGGACCCGCCCACGCACAACGAGCCCAGAACCTGTTGACTGACATAACCACCAAGTGTAGGGAACTAGGCTTGAAGCTGAATGTGGCAAAATCCAAGGCCATGGCCTTTGGGTGTGACGCGCCGCGCGCCCCGCTCTATATCCTGGACACACCACTCTCCTGGGTCACGTCGCACCAATACCTGGGCATCTGGCTCGACAACCGTCTCAACCTCCGCACACACGTAGCTTACCTGCAGGAGCGCGAAAACAGCAGGATCTCCGTCCTACGGGCAATCACTGACTTAAAAGGAGGGACCAGTTTCCAGGTGAAGCGCACCTTTTACATTCACGCCATCCGCTCTCTCCTGGACTATAGCGCTCCATGCCTTATCTCCCTCACAAACATCCTACACCAAAAACTAGAGGCCACACAAAACAGCGCCCTGAGAGTCATCATCAACGCCCCTAGATGGACTAAGGTCTGCAACCTGCAGCAGGAGTGCCAGGTAGTCCCGACTCGGCGCCGTATCGAAGAACGGACCGCCTGCCTGCTCGCCAAAATGACCCACCTGCCCTACCCCTACGAACCTCCCGCCAAGGTTGCAACTCATCTTGCCAGGCCCCGCAACAACCTTCGGCGGCATTGTTGGCCAGCGTGCGCTGCAGAAGCAATTCTCACTATGGGAATTCACGAAACCCTCCTCAGTAAGGGCGAGGACTTCCCTCACCCGAACTTCGCTACGCCACCGCCTTGGAGCCCTCCTCCAATCATCACATCACTCCACAGTCTTGAGCGCCCAAAGGCACACTGGCTCCCCGCTGCCTTACGCTTGGAAATGCTACAGGTCATGGATGACTTGACGACCCCTGCTTCCCTCACTATCTTCACAGACGGGTCAGTAGATCCTGCCACAGGAGCAGCGGGAGCGGCTTTTGTGAGCGGACAAACCACGAAACAATGGCGTCTAACAGATGGCGCCAGCTGCCTCCAGGCTGAACTAGTCGCCATTCGTGGCGCTCTTCACCACGCCCTGGAGAGTCACTCCCCTCATGTCATCATACACACACTCAAAATCCTCTATCCAGGCCCTCAGAGACACACAGCCACAGGATAACTAACATTCACCTCCTCACCTCCACTCTTCTTCTGGCCCAGCGACTGGCTGCACGTGGCTGCAAAATCACCCACAATTGGGTTCCCAGCCATGTAGGCCTTAGTGGCAACGAAGCAGCTGACAGAGCTGCAAAATCAGCCGCTGCCCTCCCCAGCCCCACCACGGCTGTTCTGTCCAGCCTCTCCCAAACTCTACTTAAAATAAAGTCTGCCTCGCACGCCTTGTCCCGCCAGCAACACGAGGCCACAGTCGCCCTATCATCACCCTCTGCCTCCTGGTACGCTGCTGCAACAGCTTACCACCCACTTCCCCAAGACCCATCCATCCCCCCTCACGTACGGGACCGACTACACCGTCTCCGCCTCGGCTTTCCCTGCTTTGAGGAAATCCGCCAGGGCGCTGTGGACATGACCTGTGATCACTGCCAGGTCACCTCCCCCTTTGCACTCCAACACTACCTCCTGAAGTGCGAGGCAACCTCCCACCTCAGGGAACGCCTCCCACCTCATCCGCAGCCCGGACATCCAGGTGCCGCCGCCGCTGCTGCTGCGGTAATTAGATCTGTCCCTCTGGCCACTCTCACCTCCACCGTTCGGGAGTACCCCCCCCCCCCAAGGTAGCTCCAATACACTGCCTTTTTTTTTTATTGTAATGCCATAATTCCACAGGCGGGCTGCCATAGGCAAAAGCTCGCGTCAACCACAAGTGTTGACAAAATATTAACAAGAGAGAGAGAGAGAGAGAGAGAGAGAGAGAGAGAGAGAGAGAGAGAGAGAGAGAGAGAGAGAGAGAGAGAGAGAGAGCGTAACTGTGTGTGTTCGTTCACACGTAAATTTAAGCGGATATAACACACGTATTAACGCCTCAAACTAATAAGAATACCCTGAGAAGTCACTACTTACCAAGGACGGAAGGAGTTGCCTCGGCAGTTAGAAGAAGAGTACACAGGACCTCCAGAACCGCAAAAAACTTCTTCATGGTCATGTCTCACTAAGCTGGTCAATAGAACAATGCTTCAGTTAGTTCCTCGAGAGGAATAAAGTGCAATTAATGTGTGTGTGTGTGTGTGTGTGTGTGTGTGTGTGTGTGTGTGTGTGTGTGTGTGTGTGTGTGTGTGTGTGCGTGTGTGTGTGTGTGTGTGTGCGTGTGTGTGTGTGTGTGTGTGTGTGTATTCATCTATAGTAGAACAAATTTATTAAGTCCGTTTGGGCGTTGGCTGGAGTGCCGAATTCTCTATCCGCGGCGATACCAAATCTCGTAATTGGCCAAGAGTCGGATTAGACCCTCAGCGAAAACGATAACCCTCACTCTCCATCACTCCTTCGGCAGGAGCTGATGGGGACAAACCACCCACACACACACACACACACACACTTTCTTTCTCTCTCTCAACATCTTGTGTTTTATCTTTAGCTGTTCGAGCCACTGCTCGAGCGGCCTGCGAGGAGAAAGTGAGCTCTTGGTGTCTAAATGGCAGGATCGTAAAACTACCATGCCAAGTGTTGTGATATTTAAATAAAATCCTTATTATTTTCTTTAAAAATAAACATTGATAACACTGCGTAGCCTTATCATAAAATTAAATATATACAGAGTATTTGTAATTCATTTAGAAGTGGTAAATAACTGATATACGAAACAGAGTTTATGTGTTGTGACTGACGTGGCACTGCGTCGTACAGGGAATCCCCCACTCCAGCCAACTCACGAACGGACTTCATACATTTGTTCTACTATAGTGTACTTTTTCAGGGCCTGAGCAACACTCGTACGGCCCCGTCTCCATATCTACATTTTATCATTCGTCCTTAGTGCTTAGGGCCATATTGCTAATTAGAGAGAACTGCAACTCCGAAATGCCAGTGGTCGCTGGCAGTTTTAACTCACAATTTGGTGAAAAGTTGGTCAACTTGAAAGAAAAATATGGGGTTATTCCACTGCACTTAAAACACACAAGTATAATATTACGAACGATTTTCTTCTATATGTATATTGTATAGAAGCCTGATTCTGTAAAACATTGTATATAACCAAATAACCAAGAAGGTTATAGTTGAGGAGGCGAGGTAAATGCTACTCTATGATATTATATAGTCAATAACGAATGTTTAGAAGTTATCTATACCTAGGCAGTCATATTTTCCTGTTATTATTGTGTATCAATCAGATAGAAAGCCTAGAAGTGCAATGAGTCGACGCGTGAAGTGGCAATGTTTTGATTCAATCTCCCCGCCACAATCTCCCCGCCCACCACTTCCCGCCGCGGCACGTCGCCTCCACAATTATAACCTACATTGTCGCAGCAACAAGCCGATTTCGGCATTCTTTATTCTTCGTTTTTCCAAGGCATTGCTTATTGTATTTTGACAAGCGTTTGCCAGACGCAGCAGTACTGTCTTAGAAAACAGTGTGAACATCGCCCAAATTTTACATGCCACAATATACATGTAAAAAATATATTAAGCTTTGCTACTCGAGGCGAGTAATTTGCATTAAATTGCTATTATAGAACGTTCCATCGTAATGCATGTCATCCATATAATTAGTAGAACAACAGAAGAACTATATTTTTTGGTATTCAGATGCGGTGCATCAATATTTATCGCGAAATTAATTTATGAAAAATATTAGTCGCGGAGCCAAAACACAGTAGACCAACCTTTGAGTTAAAACTGCCAGCGACCACTGGCATTTCTCGAGTTGCAGTTCTCTCTAATTGACTCCGATGGGCTTCGATATAGTGTTACAGCGGGTGTAGGCATTGCAAATCCCAGCTTTCCAGTGGGGATCACCAGATTATCGCCAACAACCGCAAGAAATTCATCGGGCGGGAGGTACCGCCCGAAGCATGCCTTCGTATTAACAAAAGCTGCAAGTAATTTCATCAATATCTTCACAATAATGCATAATTGTAGTCATAGACCACTATATACCTGGACTGCGCACGGAATATCGGCCTGTCGCACAAGGGCCCGAAGTCGGAGGGCCGCTCGGATTCATATATATATATATACGGATCATATAGACTGGTTTATCAGTATATATGATATACTGTAATCTTCGTAAATATTTGTTCTATAATATTATCAAATAAAAAACAGTAAAACACGCTAAAGAAATGCCATTACGAGACTATGAAGAAATATGCATGAACTTAATATTCACTTCAACTCTTCGCCATTTAAAACTTTGCGAGTCAACTTTTATCATGAAGGGTATCAATAGAAGCGCAATTTTATTAGCTTTCCATTGCTATATTTCGTTATCTGATAAATGAATTAGAACCATGCATAAATTAGCGTTAACTAAATAAATAAATCATCAATCGGGTATATATATATATAAGCATATATATATATATATATATATATATATATATATATATATATATATATATATATATATATATATATATATATATATATATATATATATATATATATGCAGTGTATAAGCATATATATATATATATATATATATATATATATATATATATATATATATATATGCTTATACACTGGTACCTTGATTTACGAGTGCCCCAACTTACGAGTTTTCCGAGTTACGAACAGTCGCTCGGTCGATTTTTTGCTTTGAGTTGCGAGCCAAAATCCGAGTTACGAGCGAGCTTCA
>JACEEZ010021036.1:28484-35996 GCA_016584305.1 Chionoecetes opilio
ATCACCAGCCCACTAATTAAATAAACCTAATCAATGAAGTCAACGACTACATGTGGTACTCCAAGAACTCGAACTTAGGACACTCACACCGAAATTCGGCGCACCAAGCATTAGTCTATGAACACAGTTAAACATTGAAGCACATACTCACGATATATAATCCCTTTTCGAATACTGGATATTAGTCTAAGCATATTCTTAAACCAAACTGCAGTATAATAGTTTTAACGATTGCACGATTGGAAGGTGTAATGAAATAAGGGAACGTGATGCATATCACGAAGACATAAATTCATAATTATATAAGGTAAAACATAGTTATTCTTCACAAATTAAATGAAAAGTGATGCATATGATACTATTTGAAACAAGACCACATCGTCAATTGCCAAGTGAACAAATACAGTAGACTTAATTAATGTATGTATGTAATACAGATGCATTTACTTAAATCATTTGGCTACTGGAAGTTAAAATGGATTAGTGACCAAATATGGCATGGAACGAAAAAATAACGTTATCAACCGGTTACAGGGATTTCAAAATAGCGTTTTTGCTCAGGAACAGTAAATATGATAACGTTTTCATTTCCGTTTTTGTTCCGAACATAATTTCGTTCGTTTCGGTTTTCGTTTTCGTTCCCTTAAACCGTTCCCAAGCCCTGGTACCAGCCCAGGTACCGTCCACTGGCCTTAAAGCATACTTTTTCTATATTATTTTTGGCTCATTCTGGAGTAGTTATTCACTTGCGGAAACTATATATATAACACATATTTATATATACAAATAGCTACGTTATTAAGTTATGTTTCAGTTTGGTTAGGTTAGATTTAGGCAAAGTGACGCGGGACCACTGCTCCACATTTTCGGTAAATACAGCCTTACTGAGGACATAAGGGTTCACGTTCTTGACCAGAGATGACTTTTCTGAACTCCTTTGACTGCATCACCTAGCAATTTAGAAAAAAAGGCGGAAAAATCCTTAAAAACCTACGAGCTGGCCATACTTCACTGATCACCTATGGACTTTGGACTCTCAGTAGGAGTGTGAACAAAAGCGCGGGCGGCATCTGTGACGTATCAGTGACGTAGTGCAAGGAAGTGCAAGGAACTATAGCCTTCTTCAGAGATAAAGAGAAAACATACAATTCTCTCGTACAAACGTACATTCTCTCATTTTTTTTATGGAAAAGAATATTGTCGTTATTGAAACGTTGCGTGAGTAAAGTGATTCTGCTTCATTATGTGTTTTATTCACCGTTCCCTCCATCTATATGTCTTATGTCGATCTATCTATCTATCTATCTATCTATCTATCTATCTCTCTATATATATATATATGTATATTATTTTACATCATAAAGTACTGGCCAAGGGCACAACAAAAATAGGTAACACAAAGTCCGCTTAGTTGCCAGTCCCTATAAAGACAGTTAGAGAATAAAATAAAAAAGAGAGATGTGCCAATTTAGTTCGGGAGGTGTCGTGTCACTCTTCTCTTGAAAAGATTTAAGTCGTAGGAAGGTGGAAAAATAGAAACAGGAAGAGAGTTCCAGAGTTTACCAGTGAAAGGAATGAAAGAGTAAAGATACTGATTAACTCTTGCATTAGGAAGATGGACAGAATAGGGATGAAAATGAGTAGAAAGTCTTGTGCAGCGAGGCCGCGGGAGGTGGGAGGCATGCAGTTAGCAAGTTCAGAAGAGCAGTGAGCATGAAAATAACGGTAGAAGATAGCAAGAGAAGCAACATTGCGGCGGTGATTTAAAGATTGAAGACAGTCAGTCAGAGGAGGGGAGTTGATGAGACGAAAAGCTTTTGACTCAACCCTGTTTAGGAGAGCTGTATGAGTGGATCCTCCCCATACCTGTGAGACATACTCCATACATGGGCGGATAAGGCCCCTGTAGAGAGCAAGCAGCTGGGAGGGAGAAAAAAAAGGACGCAGACGCCACAGGACACCTAACTTTTTTAGAAGCTGTTTTAGCAAGAGATGAGATGTGAGATTTTCAGTTCAGATTTTTAGTAATGTTCATTGCAGAAGAAGGAGATAGTTGAGTGTCATTGAAGAAGAGGGGATAGTTGTTTGGTAGGTTTTGTCGAGTAGATAGGTGAAGAAATTGGGTTTTTGAGGCATTGAACAAAACAAGGTTTGCTTTGGCCCAATCAGAAATTATAGAAAGATCAGAAGTTAGGCGCTCGGTGGCATCTCTCCGTGAAACATTTAGTTCCTGTTGTGTTGGACGTCTAATATAAGACATCGAAAAATGCAGGGTAGAATCATCAGCGTAGGAGTGGATAGGGCTTTGAGTTATACTTAGAAGATCATTAATGAATATATATACCTCTCTCTCTCTCTCTCTCTCTCTCTCTCTCTCTCTCTACATATATATATATATATATATATATATATATATATATATATATATATATATATATATATATATATATATATATATATATGTATATATATACATATATATATATATTCGGGGAGACGGTAGCAGAGTAGTTAGCGTTCTCGGTATCCCGAGTTCGATCCCCGACGAAAACCAAAACCTTTCTGCACCGTCGAGTGGCCTAAGAACACCCACGTGCCCTGCCCATTAACTCTACCTTCGATTGCGAGTGTATCGGAGGACACAGGGGGGCGGCATGAGCCTCTAATCACAGGCGTCACTATAAAAATTCCGCCTGCGCCACCACGGGCGAGGACCAACCATCACAGCCCTCAAGTGAACCTCCAGAGCCTACCATCCGAGCCCTGGGTCACCACTGCCTACAGGCGCTATAGACACACATGTAAAAATAAAAAAATAAAAATAATTATATATATATATATATATATGAGCGAAAGTGTGTGTGTGTGTGTGTGTGTGTGTGTGTGTGTGTGTGTGTGTGTGTGTGTGTGTGTGTGTGTGTGTGTGTGTGTGTGTGTGTGTGTGTCTGTCTGTCCGCGATAGGTGCCGCCCCCAGTGGCGCAATCCCCTCATATGGCACAGTTTTGGAATCGGGTCGACCAGGGGCACATTTTAAGCCCACTTATGAGATGATCCGATCACTTTTTGTTTCTTTTTTTTTAGCAGCCTATTAGCGAGAATTGAAAAAAGTGGGTTGCGAGAATTGAGGAAACCTTGATGCAGGGTGATGGGTAATGGGTGAGTGAATGGGTGGGATGATGGGTAATGGGTGTGGGGTGATGGGTGAGTGAATGGGTGGTGGGTGATGGGTGTTGGGTGAGGGAATAGATGGGGGTGATGGGTAATGGGTGAGTGAATGGGTGTGTGGTGATGGGTAATGGGTGAGTGATGGGTAATGGGTGAGTGAATGGGTGGGGGGTGATGGGTAATGGGTGAGTGAATGGGTTGGGGGTGATGTGAATGGGTTGGCGTTAATACATACATTTCTACATCCATGATTTCAGGAAAGCTAGAAGGGGCTATCTGGAGAGTCTGTGTTTGGTGGGCCGAAGGCCCCACCACCAATAGCCCTCCGCAGGAGCTACCCAAAAGTCCGCCCGAAGGGCGGTTTTGCGGCTAGTATATATATATATATATATATATATATATATATATATATATATATATATATATATATATATATATATATATATATATATATATATATATATATATATATATATATATATATATATATATATATATATATATATATATATATATGCCTGCCTGCCTGCCTACCTACCTACCTACCTACCTACCTACCTACCTACATACATACATACATACATACATACATACATACATACATACATATATACATATATATATATATATATATATATATATATATATATATATATATATATATATATATATATATATATATATCACTATGTATAATCCCCTAATTTTTGGCCAAGAGTCTTCTTCAGAGATAATGACAATATATACAGAATTTTGTTGAACTAGCAGTGTGAAAAACGTTTACAATATTGGTGGGGGACACGTGATCAACTTTGACGCCCATATTCCTACACGTCATAATTTTTCTTCTTGTTTCAGTGATTTATAACTGAATATTTTATACACTTTCCCCATTCTATCACTCCAACTGAGGGCTGCTGACACATACTAGGTCGGCGCATTAGTAATACAGATGGAAAATATCATACGTGGTAAATGAGTCATTTTCACCTGTTTTACAAATAGTGATACTTGATATATTATATTTATATATTTGCATTTCAATTTATGGTTTACATTTCAGTATTTAATTTTTACCAAGCCTATGTGTGACAATATTCATATATACAAGAATGCGGTTGTTATCGGTATTTTTCATCATAAAAATAGACACAATTGCTAAACACCTGTCAATCAGCGATCTTTACTCTAACAGCCACTTGCAGTTAGGTCAAGCTTGCATGAGGTGACCCTTGTATTTGTATGTTGTTTATTAATATATTTTTCATCTTTTGTTTGCGTCGAGAGGTAAGTTAAAATAGAGTGTCTCATATATATAATCCTAGTAAAGCAGACACCTAGCAGGAAGGTTTTAGATACAGCAGAATTGTCGTCAGAGTCTAAGTTAAGTTTGCTGGCCTGAGAATTAATGCACCACAAGATTAAGAAACCAGAAAAACAATTTCATGAACCGGCGCTTTCTAAGAGGAATTATTTTGTTACGAGACAATAAAACATTTTTCGGGATGTCTAAAGATTTACTGAAATGTTGATAACTCTAAAATATATTAGCAAAATGTATAGCAAGTTCACCAAATTGTTAGTATTAAGTACACAGGAAAATATACTGAAAACTTGAGCTACAAACACAACTCAATGTATAAGGAAGGGTCTTTCCGAGATAGTCTCATGAATGTCTTCACAAACCTGCCTTTCAGAGAAAATCAAGTCAAATCGGAAGAAGTGATCAGCAGAGTAAGTTGTGCTGACACTTTCTGGCACAGGGACTTAATGGCTGACAGAGCGTTGTTGCTACAGTATTTGAAACGATAGAATTTTCCTGCGTTACCATCAACACACATGCGTGGACTGCATCACCTTGTGATTGGCTTTTTCAAGAAGAGTAGTGATCTGTGATTGGGTCTCGGTTTTGCTAAAAACATCATGATCCTACATAATGTTAATGTGGTGTATGAAATATTATGCAAGCTGCCCTGAATTGTTGAAAAAAAAAATCTCTCTCGCTCTTTCTAACACACATACACAAACGCACACACACAAATACAAGCACAAATGCACACACACACACACACACACACAAAAAAAAAAAAAAAATCACACACACACACACACAAAGCCTCCCACATACAAATGTTTGCAAGATAAAGTTTAGAATGGACGAAATGAGGAAGTGATCTCGGCAAAGAATGTGCAGCAGTTTTTTTTTTTTTTTTTACATCACAGGACTGGCCAAAAGCAAAAAAAAGAGGTAACACAAAGCCCGCTTAGTTTCTAGTCCCTATACAGAAGACAGTAAGATAATAAAGAAATGAGGGTGGGACAATTTAGATCGGGAGGTGCCTTGTCACTCCTCTCTTAAAAAGATTTAAGTCGTAGGAAGGTGAAAAATAAAAACAGGAAAAGAGTTGTAGAGTTTACCAGTGATAGGGATGAAAGAGTAAAGATACTGATTAACACTAGTCTTGCATTAGGAAGATGGACAGAATAGGGATGGGAATGAGTAGAAAGTCTTGTGCAGCGAGGCTTTAATGCAGTTAGCAAGTTCAGAAGAGCAGTGCTCATAAAATGTAACGGTAGAAGATAGAGTTGATGAGACGAAGAGCTTTTGACTCAACCCTGTTTAGGAGAGCTGTATGAGTGGATCCTCCCCAAACATGTGAGACATACTCCATACATGGGTGGATAAGGTACAGAACAAGCAGCTGGGAGGGAGAAAAAAATGGACGCAGATGCCACAGGACACCTAACCTCTTAGAAGCTGTTTTAGCAAGAGATGAGATGTAAAATTTCCAGTTCAGATTTTTAGTAAAGGACAGTCCAAGAATGTTCATTGTAGAAGGAGATAGTTGAGTGTCATTGAAGAAGAGGGGATAGTTATCTGGTAGGTTTTGTAGAGTAGATAGTTGAAGAAATAGGATTTTTGAGGCAATGAACAAAACAAAGTTTGGTTTGCCCCAATCAGAAATTATAGGAAGATCAGAAGCTAGGCGCTCGGTGGCATCTCTCCGTGAATCACTTAGTTCCTGTTGAGTTGGACGTCTAATAAACGACGTTGAAAAATGCAGGGTAGTATCATCAGCGTAGGAGTGGATAGGGCTTTGAGTTAGACTTAGAAGATGATTAATGAATAAAAGAAAGAGAGTGGGTGATAGGACAGAACCCTGAGGAACACCACTATTAATAGACCTAGGAGAAGAACAATGCACCATTGATGATAATGCATTTACTTTTTCATGTGTATGTAAGGAATCTAAGCTGGTATTGCTAAATAACCTAAAGACGCCTGTGAAACATTTTGTAGGGGGGAAAACATTCAGGAAGGGTAATGAATGGACATCGGAACTGGATATGTGAATGCCATTCACTGTCATTCACCATACACTGTATGGCGAGTTCTCGATGGTGAACAGAGTGAGCCAATTTTCGGTGGTTCGTAATGAATCTTTGCCTTCTGATCACGCTCCTGTGACCGTAACACTTTCACTACCTGGTGTTGATATAGAGAACCTGCTCGCTTGTGCTCATCGCTTGGGTGAACATGTATTGAGTCGTGATGCTTCACTTACAATTAAGATCTGTGCGAGACCCATTGCTATAAAGACTGTGGATGAAAAGTATTTTTTAGATAATTGGTTATCAATGACAGCCTTTTGGAGTCATGAAATATTGACGAGGCAGTCAAGGAAGTCACAAATGTACTATACCAATGTGCTAATGTAAGCAGTAGAGAAGCACAATTACAGAATTTCAACCTGTAAATGGCACTCTAGTTAGATGGGAAAGACTCTTGGATAATAACAATGACTTGGATATTTGGAGAGTCGTAGACTGAAAGGGTCAGTATGAGAACTTGACTCACACATCACATGTTCAACCTTTAAGTGAAGAATTTAAGCAGTATTTTGAAAGCAGTTTCAACCCGTCTACTTGGCTTCAACCCAACATGTACTCTTCTAACTTATCGATACCTGTATTGGATGAACCAATTACTCCATTAGAAGTGGACAAAGTAAAGATGTTTTCTGATAAGGCAAGTGGACCTGATGGTTTATCCCCTGGCATCCTTAAGATGTTATCTGGCCAGTGGATTCTCTTACTCACTAATATTTTCAGTGCAATTTGTATGCTAAAGTTTATCCAAAAGAATAGGCTAGAGCTAAAATAAGCACAACCATCAACAAAGGCAACAAAAAAGATGTAAAACTTATAGAGAGATAAGAATTATCAATAGCATGGCTAAATTATATGATTTGGTGTTGTGTTCACTGCTTAAGCTCTGGTAAGCCTTAAGGGGTGTTCATTTTTAAGACTACGTAAAATATTTGCGGGGATGTTTTCACTTTTAA
>JACEEZ010021036.1:36532-41532 GCA_016584305.1 Chionoecetes opilio
AAAAAATTATTATGCAAAAACTTCTCCTGCCATCACCTTCAAACTTTTTCACAGATATCATGCTATTACTTATCTTATTGTGTAAAACTTTCAGCTCACTAAGAAATTTTTGACCAAAAAATGGAAACGCCCCCCTTAAGAGAGCAAGCCGCTGCCCAGATAAAGAGAGGATGCTTGGAGCACATTGTGTATATACGTATATTATGTGACATGGCACGGAGAAAAAGGTTTAAATTATTTGTTACATTTATTGATTTCAAACAAGCATATGACAGGGTACCGAGAGATGTATTCTTTCGATTATTGCAACGTTTAGGGTGCGGATCAGCTATGTTGTGTGCCTTGGTAGCCATGTATAGTGTGACGGAGGGCTTGGTCGGTACCTCCTTGATATTGATTACTCTGGGATCTCCAACATCATGTCTTGTTTATTATCATTGCATACGGATTATAATGGAGGGAAGTGAACAGGATGGGTTTTTACATTGGCTGCTACCAGTGGCGTACCCAGAAAATTGAAAAGGAGGGGGCCAAAAAAAAAAAAAAAAAAAAATAATAATATATATATATATATATATATATATATATATATATATATATATATATATATAGATATATATATAAATATCTCATAGACCACTGTAGATATAGTGGTCTGTGATATATATATAATTATTTCTTTATAATAAATATATTTTAGTATTATTTATTTTTTGCAAAGGGGGGGGCATGTCCGCATGCGACGGCGGACATATCGGCGACAGTTCCAGGTACCGTCCGCACTACACCTTGGCCTGATGCACATCAGTGGGTTTATGGAACTGTCGCCGATGGGAATTATCGCCGAAACACTATCCGAGAACTCTCGCCGACGTGGAAATGTTAACCTAACCTGGACATTGGCACCTAACTTAACCTAACTGATCAAGCTAGTGCTGGTATTTCATCCCTGAATGCAGAAACACGGGTAAAACCTGATTAAATGTATATATTGGGTCCTGTAATATCAAGAATTGGAACACTCGCCGACGGTGGCGAGAGTTCCGATCGGCGACAGTTCCAGGTACCCATCAGTGACTGCCTTGTACCAGAGAGAGCCATATAATGATAATTTAAGCCTCTGACACAAAGAAAGATCCTTGCAATAATAATAATCCTTTAGTAATAAGAAAAATCCTTGTAAATAATATTTATAAGCCTTTAATAGTAAAAAAGAAAAGAAACGGCAAGCACGACAGCTCGACCGCTACGGATGCGCATCGAGTTGCAGAATTGCCCCGTGCTAGATTTGACTCTAGCATTACTCTCTAGCATCACTTAACACGAAAATAAGAGTTCTAGCAGCGTGGTGCGCATTACGTTGCGCATCGTGAGTCCCAGTGTGGACGGGCCTTTAGTTCTGATGGATGATAGTGATTTTATCCACAACCCGATAGTAGAGGACCCTACCATTGAGCCCGTGACCAATTTCTCCTGATCCAGGTTTGAAGGTGGTTTTTAAATGACTTGAGGATACTGAACAAAATAAGCCCCCATGTCCCTCACAAAAGTGCGGGCTAACTCCGCCAGGGGGCAAACTCCAAGATGGCCGCCATGAAAACTAGATTTGTCATATCTTCTCATTAAATAGCTATTAATATGTTCTTGGTGTCTAAATGTATGTTTTTTAGGTCAAGGAAAGCAATAAAGACATCATAGAGTGGATTTGTGGACAAAAAGTAATTTTTAATTGAATTTTTTATTAAAAATGAACAAAAAAATGTCACTAATGTCACTAACGATCAAGATATTTACTCTTGATTTACATTAAAATTTGAAAAAAAAATGGGATGTTGCTCACTATTCAAAAAATGTTAACTCCTAAACCCAATCGATCATCTCTACTACCGGGCACAGAGTACCCTGTAAAAACGAACACAGTAAAAAACCAAAAACACTTTGAATTTGGGATGGGGCAGGAGGTACGGGGATATGATAGCCTCACGTATTTCCTGTGACCCATTCAACACAGAAAATCCAAATCTAGATCTTTTTCAATCTGGTGTTCTGGTTTCTCTGCACTTGTTGATACTTCGGTCTGCTCATCACGATGGTGAAGACCCTGTTCAGGATATTCTGCAATACCGCTTTGAGTGACAATATACCTTTTACTCTACGTGCATAAAAAAACCCACACGAATTCAGTAATCCATCCCCTGTCATGGGACAATACTGACAAGGTTACCAAATCGGGGGCCATGCAAAAAAGGCAATGGCGCCCATCATAGCACTAGCGAAGCACCGACGACAATTTTAACCTCATTAGTTGTGGAATACGAGTGACAGATGAATGTTTTTCCATATACAACGTTAAGGGGGCAGAAAAGACCCAAAGTCCCCAATTGGGGGATAAATTATATATGGAACCTTGGATTCCAAGAGTACATTGCTTTGTTGATATGGGGTTCATATGGCGCTGTCAACCCCATCATTTTTGGACCGTGAACAAAACAGAGTATACTTCCCTGGCGGGATTATGCTTCCAAGATGTTGCCATAATAATGTCCAACCAAAAAAGCTTCAAAAATTTTTGTTGGTGATGGGCCCTATGACTTTCCATTTACATCAAATACAGAGAAAAAATCTTCGCTTAGTAATATTGAAGGGTCTAAGAAACATTTCATCCGGGGCCCTTCAGACAAAATTTTCCCCCGCTAGAGCTTTCCAGGTTTGTTCCAATTTCCAGCAAATAAAAAACCTTGCAGTCATTTCTCCAAGATGGATCCGTCTAAGGGCGGAAATCCCAATGTCCAATTTTTATATTTAGGGGTCCCAAGTTTGGGAATTATCCCCAGGGGAAAGAATTGGCAATTTTGAAGTGAAAACCCTCGAAGCAGACACGATTCTCTTTTTTATAATCCCAAATCAGAAAACAGGGATTGATACTGATTTTTATTGATGCTGAAAATACAGACTTTTAGTTTTGTCTGCATATGTTCCCATACAAAGAGGAGTGTTAGCAGTCCAAAAGGGAAAATCATAGATTTAAAAAACTATGCTCCAAAGAGGGAGCGAGATTATAGTTCAATTACATTTCCATGGATCAGACACCACAACTGCCTTTTTGGCCACGGGAAAGCATAAATTTTTTAAACCAAGGGAATCTCAGATGATGCACGTGCTCTGCTGTGTTGTTTTGGCAAGTCATTGGCCGGTCACACAGTCTGTTCTGAATGACTGGCAATTTCACCTTAAGATACATCTATAATGACAAGGTGAGGCAAATCTATGGGGGAAGAAAGGGGCACAAAAATGGAACCAGATAAAGAGAAAATCAACACTGAGACTTCCACCAGATTGAGATTCACAGACCTGAAGGTAACAAGAGGAAATTATCAAACACACATGCTTCTCATTATCATAATGTAATCCTTCTCCGTCTCCACTTTCACAGGGATGGGCTGTTGAGAATGGCTTGTGTAAGCCAGTGCGATACACAAGACCAGCGCTACCAATGCATTTGAAGGATGTCGTTCAATTTTCAAGACCTAACACCAGGAGATACTGATTCAGGAGAGAGCGTTTTCATATGATGAAGACGAGATAATGACATTGATGTATAATATTGCCCATTCATGTTATCCATAATTGTCAGTTAAATCGTTATGATAAGTTGTGATTTTGCCTGATTTATCTGAAATATGTAATGAGTTAGGATAAATCATAAATGTTTTTCAATTCTGTTAAACAAATTAATTCATGTATATTAATTATTATTGAAAACCTTGGTCTGAAAACCTATTTGTTACACCTAGAATACATCGGCAATTAATACACTACTAATAGAACATTCAAATTGTGTATCAGCCTATCGTGTTACTTGGAAGTTCTTGTAACACGTTTTGAGATGAATTGGGCTACATTTTTTTTCAGTACATCAACTTTAGTTATAATCCAGTGAAAAAAGCTTCATGTGATTAGGGCCAATAACATGATACGGTTCTCGAAAATGATGAATATTGAAATGTTTTTTTCTTCATTTTTTAATAAAATAATCAATTACAATGACTTTATGTCCACAAATCCCCTCTATGATGTCTTTATTGCTTTCCTTGGCACAAAAACATACATTTAGACAACAAGAACATATTAATAGCTATTAAATGATGAAAATATGACAATCTAGTTTCACGGTGGCCACTTGGGTTTTGCCCCTGCCCCCTGGCGGAGTTAGTCCCCCGCTTTTGCGAAGGTCATGGGGGCTTATTTTGTTTAGTATCCTCAAGTCATTTAAAAACCACCTTCAAACCTTGATCAGGGGAAATTGGTCACGGGCTCAATGGTAGGGGCCTCTACTACGACATGGAATGTTAAGAAAGTATAATTATTGAAAGACTATTTTTACAATTTTTTTTTTTTTTTTTTTACATTTGTGCCTGTAGCGCCTTTTAGGCAGTAACCTCCAGAGATGGTAAGTAAAGGGTTTATGGTAAGCCCTGGTGGCTCACTTAGGGGTGTAATGTTGGCCCTCGCACGTGGTACTTGTTGTTGTTTTATATTGTGCCCCCTTTTTGGGACACACGGCTAACCAAAGGGGCCCGTAGGAGGGTGAATGCGCTCACGGCCTAATTACTATGGTGGGGGGTATCTGTTAAAGAGATCTGTCAATAGTTGAGGTGAGCAGAGGCTAATGCCACCGCCACACGATGGCGGAGAGCCTTGGTCACTGGCATCGGAGGTTGTAGTGGTGGAGGGAATCGTCTTCAGATTCTAAGCAGTACGGGCAGGGATCCGGTCCGGAGCAATCTGTAGGATCTTTGAGGCGCACCGGTAGCCAAGGCAGAGCCGGATTAGGCGGGACACCACCCCTGGAGGCAGCCCCGGTGGGAGAGTGAGGAGTTCTCGTTGGGTCGCAGTGGCGTACAACGTCGCCCCTCTTGACCGCAACGAGTGGCCCTCAGTATCGCTCTGTCCACTGCCACCTTGATGGAAGAGGCGCTGCGGTGAAATGAAAAGGTGAC
>JACEEZ010021036.1:46532-66532 GCA_016584305.1 Chionoecetes opilio
AAATGGTAAATATGCATTTTCAACCAATTACTCCCTAATGGACCACTAACTCTTCTGAAATAAATGCGGGGGGGCTCACCATCCAGACATAAACTAACCAGATCTAACCTGGGCATTGATTACATAACCTTCAGCTCACTGAGGCCGGGGTTTTCGTCACAACCCAGGATCCCCCTCGTTTATTTTTTTTTATTCCTGCCGCGGTAAAGTGCAGTTTCAACCATACTCTCCTGGCATAACTGGGGGAAGCTGCTCTCCCCCAGAACCCCCCATTAGTTAATAAACCTAACGGGCATGATTACGCAACCTTACCTCACAAGGGGGTTTCACCCCCAGACCACATTTGTGGTATTTTTTGTATGGGTTATAAAATATCCTTAGCCCCGATGAGAACGAAACGTTTTCAGGGGCACTACAAGTACCCATAAAATTCGCTAGAAAATTCAGGAGAGAGAGGAGGGAATCGGTCCCCCCGAGGGATGAGAAGAAATGGCTGAGGCTAGCTAGATTGAGAGCGGGAATGATGTTTGCAGAATACATTACACATTAACGGTAAAATTCTAGTGTTGCCCCAACTCTGCCACTGTTTCGCCCCCCAAACAAGTTGGGGACCTGTGGGAATGCGGGGTTTTCAGGTGGGGAACAAATTATGCGTCGGCGGAAAGCGCGTAATAAGAGTTGTGAAGGGAGGGGGGTAACATTCCCTAGATCTAGAGGAGTCCTTAAATCTAGAGAAATTGCCTAACCAAAACTTAACCTAACCTAGCGGGGGTTTGACCCACCGATAAGGAACCTAACCAAAATCTAACCTAATCTAGACCTAACTAAAATTAACCTAAGCCTAACCTAACCTAACCAAAATCTACGAACCTATCCTAGACCAAATCTAACATAACCTAACCAAAACGTGTGACCTGACGATCCACACATAATGATGACCGATATAGTGCCGAGAAACCCCCTCAACCCCCGCTATAGGAGGATAGGTTAGATTAGATTTGTTAGGTTAGGTTAGATTTGGTTAGATTAGGTGAGGGTAGGTTAGATTTGGGTAGGTTAGGTTAGATTTGGTTAGGTTAGGTAGATTTGGTTAGGTTAGGAGCTGTTGTGGCTTTAGGTTAGCTTTAGTGAGGTTAGCTTAGGACTTAGGATCAGTTTTACATCATGAGAACTTAAAACTTTAGGTCAGCACCATCGGAAACTCTATAGGCGGTTTAATAAGGAAGATAATACGAAATAGGCTAGTTAGGTCAATTATGCAAATTGGACTCAACAAATTGCAAATTAGAGCATCCAGCAGTTTCTGCCTCCTTAGGATGTGTACATTTACCATTTCAAGCCTAAAAACCTTACTGTACTAAAAACAGTTCCCTTTTCACTAGTTAAGGGCATATGAGGGACGAGGTACCGTAGTATAGACTAATAAATTAAGTGACAAGAGTCAGCTAGAGCAGATTTTTTTTTACTTCCACCAACTAGCTGCTGTCACCATGGTGCATTTTGTGTGAGAATAAATTCCTATTCAGATAAGCTCAAGTTCATTATAGCCTATATAGTAGGCTATATGAAATACCAGCGTATACCGATGACGACTTCAAACGAGATTTCTAAGAGAAGAGGAGGCAAATATATAAACAAATGCAATCACTGAAAATAAAATTCATTCAGAAAAGGGGAAAAAACGGAAAGGCCAAACCTGTCATGCCCTCGAACCTATCGCTACATGTACTAGGTAGACAAGGAAGGGCCAAATTTAAACAAAGCTACGCTACCTTTATTTAACCACTATAGGATTTCGTGACAGTTAATTAAGTATCTCATCCAGTGCAGGATATAGTTAATGGCACATTACTGTTGTAACGAGACGCAAGAAGATATACGTAAAAGGACAGTGAAGGTGAGAAATAATGTATAAAAAAAAAAATATGCGAAAAAATGAGGTCGCTACATGGTGAGCTATGCCAAGGACTTTGACTGAGGAATGGCAGGCTGGTCCTCCCGGAGAAACAATCAGGTCGCTACATGGTGAAGATGCATTACACCGATATGGTGGAGGGACAGGCTGAGACTACCTGACGAAGGAAACAACAGGCACGTTGAGAGAGGCCGCTGCCTCAGCTCGTCTCGCTTCCCGTGACTGAGGTCGTCAGGCGGCCTCCTGACGGAGGAACAGAGATCATAACATGCTGGCCGTACATGTTGAGATACCGCGCTGCCCGGGTGACAGAGGAGGTTCAAGGCAAGGCTCTGACAGAACGCACGCCCGTTACATGCAACCCGTCACAAGCAAAGCTACGCTTCTTGATTACAAGAAGATTCGTCTCTCATCGAGTGTGCTTATATATATTCACATTAATGGGTAATATGACGCAAAAGAATACTTAAGAAAGACAGTGAAGATGAGAAAAAAATGTATAAATGATTGAAGATGAGTGGTTAAATCCACCCAGAGTATCCTACAGGGCCGACAGAATTAATCCGCCACGGAAATACCGGCCGTGGGTCGGCGAGATTGAGGCAGTGAGCCGGGAGCAAGCTTGTGCCTCTCCGTGGCGGCGGGAGGAAATGAAAAGTAAAACATTCGTATACCTTGGCGCTCTACATGGCATCCGAAAACACAACCTTCTGGATAACGCACAAACCTCCCAGAACGCTAAACCCTGACCCGGGACGAACCAGGGCCCGCAGATCGGAGCCAGGGCACACGGAGGCGAAGATAGATAGCTGTTATGCTATATGTATATATATAATATATAGAATATAATATATATATATAGATATATATATATAGAATATATATGAAAGATAGATATAGATAAGATAGAGAGATAGATGAATATATATATATATATATATAGATATAGAGATAAGTGATATATGATATATTATATATATATGATACAGTTATATACTATATATATCAGTGGAGAATTATAGATACATTTAGATATATATTAAGTATATACATTGATAGATATAGATTACAGTGAGAGATATAATAATAGTAGAAGTTATATATATATACATAGAATAAATATATATATACATTTATATATATAGAGATAGGAAGATAGAGAGATGTTGATATATATACATTATAGATATAGAGATATATACGATTGAGATATATATAGAGAGACAAATGATAGAATATATTATATATACATGGAGGAATATAGGATTACATATAGACATTTTATTATATATACAGTTATAGATAGGAATAGCATATACATATAATATATATGTATATACTATATCTATATATATCATAGTATATACATATATATATATATATATATATATAGGATAGTATATATATATATATATACTATAAGTATATTAGACGATATTATATAAGACTATATATATACAGGATATATATATATATCTATATATAGTAAGATAGAGTATATACATATATATATATATATAGATATATAGTATATATATATATGACATATATATATCATAGATATAGTATAGTATATTATATATCATAATCTATATAATATATATATATATTACATATATCTATATAATATATATATATATATATACATATTATATATATACATAAGTATATATATATATATATATAATATATAAGTATATAGTAGATAATATATATATATATTACATATATATAATTATATAGATATATATACGAAGTATAACATATATTATTATATATATAGATACATATATATATCATATATATATATATAACTAATATATATATATATATATAGATACAGTATATACATATATATATATATCTATAGTACATATATATATAATATATATATACATAAGTCTATATATATATATATATATATAGTATTAATGGATAAATATAGTATATAATATAATATATAGATATATAAGATAGATATAGATAAGAGATAATAGATGAAATATATATCATATAGTAATAAATATATATATATTATAATATAGTATATATATAGTAGGATATATATATAGATATATATACATATATCTACATATATATATAATACATATTATAATATTATATATGATATTGTATATATATACATACGTATATATATATTATAATATGATACATATATATAAAGTATATATATATATAATATATGATATATACATATATGTATATTGTATATATACTAGACGTATATATACATATATATCATATTGTATATATACAGTACGTATATATATAAATACATAGATATATATACATATATGTAGTATATGTATATATACATACGCATATATATATATATATATATGTATATTGGTATATATACATACGTATATATATATTATATATACATATATATGTATATATTTATACATTATATACAGTATATATATATATACTAATATATTATTATATTATATAGATATATATATATATAATAATAATAAATATATGTATATTATATATATATATATAACTAGACATATATAAATTATATTGTTCTTTGATACCTTTCGAGGAAAAAGGAGTCAGATCTTGTCTGAATGACGACGAGCTTGAAAGGGACGGTAAATGAACTGCAGGGGCCGGATTTTCGAAGTTCGTAACGGTTGTATATCATCTTTGCAGTAAGATTTATCTTGGAACGACGGCGTTTCCGAAATAATGTCAAAACGACCTTACGAACATCCATCCGACATATTGTTTCTTATGTCCACCCTATTTGTTTAGGCTAAGGTTGATGAGGAGCACCCTTAGGACTGTTCGTAGGGTCGCATGATGAAAGGTTTTTCTAATATACAAGCCATTATAAAGTATGTTACAAGTTTTTTATTTATGTTTGAGTTGGTTATTGTTGCTCAGGACGGTGTAGGGGAATGTTGAAGGGTGCAATGAATGGTTATTATGCTGCTGAATACCTATAGGTGACTGGAATGAGTGCAAGTGCAAATAAAAAAAGAAATGTGTGCTTGAGCTAGAAGGTTTTGATCGAGAAGATGATCAAAGGAAGGGAGAGACAAGATTGCGGGAGAAGCTGGGGGAGGAGAATAGGAGACAAGGATGAGATGGAGAGAATGAGTCAGTGAAGGATACGGATGCGGTGCATAAAGTGAGAGTGGAACGAATGAAGGATAGGGGGCGTGGTGGGTACGCAAGGTGTATGAAGGGAATGAGATTAAAGAACCAGATTTATGTAAAATGAGTGCTGGAACGGCAGATAAAACAATGTAACCTGATGTGTGTGTTTAGGAGAGGAAAGGACTAGTGCGGTGGAAAAGCATGTTACTCTGTAGGTGGGGACATCTGGAAAACGTGAACTACATAAGGGTAAAAGTGCAGTTTAACCAATACAATACAGACACAAAACAATCAGTGGTTTTATGTTCCTGAGACGTTTCGTTCTTAGCATAAGGAGTATTTCTAATCCACCAACAGCTGTTCGTAAATGAAAAAAAAAGCATGGGGGTTAGGGGTGAGGTTAGGTTAAGTAATCAAATGCCGGTTAGGAATCAGTTAATAGAAAGGGAGGTCTGGGGGGGCGTAGCCCCCCAGTATATGTTCAGAAGAGTATTGGTCAATAGGGAGTATTGGTTGAAAACTGCTATTTACCTAAATGAGTATGTGGAGGAAAAGGAATGTGTGATTGGTGGGCAAGGATTTATGAGAAGAGTAGGTACACTTGAATGGTATATGAGTAAGGCGAAACTTATGAATGAATGGTTCAATGATGGAAGCTGGGGCATGGGAGATGTTATTCTAGGCAAGTTCTTAGAGTACACCTATCTTCAAGTACAAGAGTACACTACCATACACCACTGGTGTATTGTAGGGTGTATAGAGGGATGAATGTAGGGAGCAAGTTGTGTAGATGAGGGCATGAGGGTGTGGATGAGACCAGTGCAGCACTTGTACTGTATTGCAGGATAGAGATAGGGAGAGAATAGATGTTAATGGTATGCTATATGTGGTCATGAATGAGGGAGGGATGGCCAACTGGATTGAAATGCAACTGTTTATAGGTACTAAAACAGGGATAATAATTTTACTTGTGCAAATAGTAATTTTATAACGGCAAATGGAACTTACTGCCACAATATAGTGAGACAAAAATAATACAGAAGAGATATAAGCTGTAAGGCAGTGGAGCACGCCAACTCCTGGAGAATAGTTAACCGGCAGGGGCTTATGAAACAGAGGGAAATGGTGGGGTAAATCACATTAAAAATCACTTGAATGCAGGCTTTCATTTCAACCTCAACCCATGTACTGTAAATGGTCAGTCGGATTATTCGGATGCTGAGACTGGGGGGAATCTCCCCCCGCTTCATCACTAAACTAGACATAGAATTATGTAGAAGCACAATGCTGACCAACATAAAACTAACCACATAAAGCCTTCCACCAAACGGTCAGGCTATTGCTGGTATTAAACCCGGGAACCCTATCCCTGGGTATTTTCACTCAACACGCCGTCCTGCCATGGACTGTCACGGTTGCGTGGAGTAGGAGTCTGTCACCCCAGTAGTCCTGCAGTGCGTTGTCAGGACCACTGGCTCTATATGAATGGAGAGGGGCGCTCCTTTCCGGAGCGCGCGTGACTTCGGGCAAGCCATATTGAAACACATCGGACGCAAACCGACGACACAATAGTCCCAAAACCTTAATGCTGCACTAGCTTGTTTGTTTCTTCCTCCTTTAACAATTAAATTATATGTGGTATATCCTGATAATAAAGATAAATGAAATATTACTATACATACCTGCTTCGAAAATACCATTTGAGGTATTTGTAGTCAGGGAATGTTGCGTCGTATTGATCGAAGTTCATTTTTTTTCTCTCTCTCTCCCTCTCTCTTCTCTCTCTCTCTCTCACTCTCCTCTCTCTCTGCTCTCTGCATCTCTCTCTCTCTCTCTCTCTCATTGTTAAAATCAAAAGCTATATATCGAAAATTCACATTTCGGTAGCGAAAGATTAACTTAAGTAGCAATTTATATGGAGAAATGAAAGATTAGGCATTGATCGACATAAAATCGTGCTGACTATTAATAAATGTTCACAAAATTTTTTTTTTATTTCATACGTTGTGAAAAATTTACCACCTAAAGAAACGAAGTATGTGCCAGTCCTACGCTGTGTGATGAAGTAACCTGAGTTTTCAGCTTTATTATGGAAACAATTAAAGAATCTCTACTCTATAGTTACGTCCCTAAGACTGTTAGCATATTACACTGATCCTGGGACTTTATTTATCCCTTGCCAGCGTTAATTGACATATAGACTAGGTTGAAACTGCTTCAGTGTATATAGATATTGAATATAGGCATCCATGTCCTATATTTAAAACCATACGACAATGTGACAGAAGCAGTATACTACCGCTAAACATCAATTATTGAATAGCGAGCATAAATATGGCATATATATGAGTAGTGAAGTCATGAATTTTTAAATATATATTTGGTCCACTGCACTTATGTATCCGATAAATCACTGTAACAGCTGACAATATCAAACATTGTGACAGAAACCAGTGTATCTACTGAAACAAGTAATCATTTCGAGACTCAATATTGGGATAAATATGACTAAGTGTGATTTGCCTTACCTGTGAAACGTTTATCCCAATTTTCTTGAAGTATTCTGGTGCACATTTTTGCAACCGTAGGTCTGCACAAGCACCATCTTGATTGTAATTAGAAAATTATTTCCAGTAAACACAGGGCAGCAGTTCAACTTCCGCGGCCTGAGTGTTGTCTCGAGATGGCCGGTCAAGTGCGGAGAGCGGCCGCCCTGGTGGCGACAAACAAACTGTCGCGGCGGGACAGAAGATGAGCACGCCGTTATTATAGAGCCAGTGGTCAGGACCTGTAATGAGGAGGTGCTGTTCTCTCGTGTCTCTAATTTGTGTTAGTTGGAGAGTCCATTGGGGTGGTGAATTCTCCGCCGTGTAAGGAACAGCCGCATGGGTAGTGTCACCAGTGCCGATTATATAACTTGAATATTAATCGATGAATGAGGCCGTGGGGGCATGGTGGTCCAGTACGAGGCTGAAGGGACCCAAGAGTGTGATTGCTAAGTATAAAAGTCATTCTGATCACTAGTAACCTGTCTCTGGAATTTATATTACATAAATAAGGAAAACAAGCACTTTGTACTGTTGTTTTCTACAGTCCTACCTCAGTAATAAAATGTCAGTTTAGGTTAAAGGTTTTTACAGTAAAATAAAGTTATACTTATATTTTTTCACTGCATTGCCTGATTTAATGAAAAATGATTAGAAATGGTGTTTATTTCATCCTAAATATTGGGTATATTAATTTATTTTCACCCGGGGTTAGTAATAAGCAACATTCCCCAGGGTTAGGGTTCCCGGGTTAATCCCTGAATTCAGAAACACGGGTAAAATAGGAACACTCGCCGACGAAACAAATTGAAACACCCGCCGACGTCGGCGAGAATTCCTATCGGCGACAGTTCCAGGTACCGTCTAGTTGCTTGTATAATGGGTGGGTATTAGTTCGGTAGTGAGCTTTCAAAAGGCCTAGGATCCTTACCTACATCATCGTGTAGATTTTTTCAGTCTGAGTATTTTTAACCCCATTTTCCATGGCACAATAGATCTGTAGACATTGAAAGCTGGGGTTGCCACACAACGCCAGTATTTCTATTTTTTCATTGTAAAAACTTACAACTGCGGGCTTTATTATAAGACCTTTTCTGTTGCTGTTTCGTTACATTAATATATGTAGATAATTTTCTCGCATGTTTTTAATGAAAATGGGACATATTAATAGTTGAATAAGCATTTGTGAAATGATTCACTGCACGCCACTATTCCTGATTATTATAGGATGAAGGGCCAGAAATATAAAGCTTTTCCTTCACAGAGAGAACTTTCTTGATTTATACATATATATAAATGCAACTGACGAATACCAGCAAAGTATATAAGAAACATTAATGTGTACCACAGTATATTGATGCCTGAGGTACGACACTTTCTTCAGACTATCACACGTGTTCTTTATTAGGCCAGGAAATAAGCACCAAAAAAGTGCCGAGGTTGGACAAAAATGTTAACAAAGCAATTTCACCTGAAATGGGTTCTTTGGAGGTATTTCTAACCACACAAAAAAGTCCACTCGAATCCACCCATGGCAAATACTCGTTTTCACTGAAAATCCTAGATGCCCGCCGCCGCGGAAGGTAAAATATTGAAATAGGCATAACTTTGCTGAAATCAACATAGAACAAAAATTAAAGTGCCCTAATCCTACTAATTTTGGGGTGCTTTCACTTGGAAATATTTTCAAGGTCATATAAGGTGGCATTCATTGCACAAACGTCAAAATCAACGTCCTTTTTGGTATAATATTGAAGGAAATGTAAAAATTATATGATCCTCTGAATATCTGTGCGACTATTACACCAGTACGATTGAGAAATGTATATACGTGTATGCAACGCATTTAGTAATACTTTTTTCTTTTATTTCCGATCTGAGATTGTGATGGAAATCCCCCAAGACAGATGCGGCGTGTTTAAATTTTGTAGAGACACTATTTCATTGAAGAACGATGAATATTCCAGCGTTGGACGAAAAAGGCCTCACTTCCATTAATAAATTCACCCATAACACAATGAACTATATCCAACGAACCCCATCCCAATATATAAATTTGATGAAATGGAAAGCAATATGTCCACACATCATGTCGCAAAAGTCACACAAACAGCAGACGATATGAACAGATGGGTAAACCCCAACTGTCGATAAAACTGGTCCTACCTCACACAAACTACGATGTGATACTAAAAAATTCTCATTTCACACTGACTGCTATCTCTGTGGATGCATGTTGACAGGAGAAGGCCAAAGTATCCCACCAATGTTGAATATGAATTCAGCCATGTTATGCTCCTCACTGTGTCAGAGACAATCTTGCAAAGATGAAATGAACGTCGCGAACTCATCCAGACTTTTGGGGGCTGATGCAGTTGCACATCGACTTGCATGTATTAATGATTTACCAGCAGAGGAGGCATTTACCCCGCAGATTTTCCAATATTACATGTCTCTACGAAATCTTACACTTGACATGTTACCTACAAACAAGGAGGGAAACAACCACCTCGGAAACGAGGACGTCCTTCTGGTACCAATCGATGAAATAAAGAGATCGTCTTTCATGCACGTTATTGAATATCTGGAAAACAATGATGATGAAACTGTCACTCTAGATGAACTCTATAAAATCATGGAAAAGCCATGCAACCATGGAGAGGTTTATTCCAAAAAGTTTTTTGCAAGGCAACTCTATGCACATTAGGGGAACAGAGTATCGATAACTTAAACGAAAAGCAACCACTGATTGTCACACTCCCATCTAATTGAAGCGTTGATTCAGGATGCGCACTCAAAAATGAAGGCACCCCGATGACATGGATTCGTTGATCAAAGTTTGGGCACCTATATAAAGGAAATGAAATAAAAATGCCGAAAAACACAACGATGTATTCCAGACGCCTCTGATAAAAAATCGCTCGAACACAATTTCTCCATTTTGACCCCTGCCCTGTCTCTACTGTTACAGACAATCATCAACCCGCAAAAGAGCGACCTTCGATGTGCATCTATTGGCCAAGCCATAATGACTCCACTTGTCCAAGAGCATTCCTCTGTTCCTCTGCAAGTTGGTCTGTGTGTAACTTTGGACCAGAAATATGGACATCGTGACTTGATAGACTTACTCTTCAGCTTTTTTTTTGCTCTTCATATTCAAATCATCCCTCTACAAGACAAACCTGCTCTCACCCAAGGAAGTAGACATTAAAGATCTCACTGCTGATGCTTTGCTGCACTTCATTGCCGACAATGTTTGATCACAATGCAAAGACATTGGATGGTGAAAATTTTATTCACATGATGGGTCAGATGGGACAATCACACCACTCGGTTCACTTCCAGACCAATTCCCAGGAACCAGGTGCCTTCGATGACATAAAAATGTTGGCAAACATTCAATCGTATTTCAAAGAGACCCAAAGTCAGCATTGAAGAGTACAAGTATGAAACTAATTCCCCCATATACCCAGGACATGCAGAGCCTCAAGTTAGACATAATGTGGCGGGTATCGATGCATCTCTCTCAACCTGGGCCTTTGTGGTTGGATACATGAAATCCCTGCATACGCAAATGGCCAACCCGGGGAAGAGTAACACAACTCTTCTTACCAATGATTGACATGTCACCAAGTAGCCCAACATGTTGTTCGGTCACGCGGAGTACATGAGCGACTTAGCTGAAAAGCAGAATTGTACTCCCATCATCCCCTTTCGATCAGCAATTATACTGGATAGCTCTGATGGTTATCGAGGATCAACCCACATCAAGTCGTTTGCGAAAGATTGTCCTGTTACTTGGCGGATTCCCAAAAGAGATGAGCATGCTTGGAGCTATTGGAGTTATCATGGCAGGTTCTGGTTTGAAGGAAATGCTGGCACGGGTCTATGCCGAGGGTTCATTGGCAAGATTTTGAGTGGAAAGGCAGTGGCCCGTGCAGTGCGAGGTCATCTTCTCATTGACAGTGCTTTTGAATATAATAACTACTCAGAACCCCTTCACCTGCCTCTTCCGGATTTGAAAGGTACGGACTCCTCTACGTCGAAACCCATGCTCGAGACAAGCAGCGAAAACCAGCCTTCAACCTCCAACACCCCAGCAGCCCCAACAAACCCGGGAGAAAGTCCCATGAATCTGCCACCCTGAAACCTCTCAACATCAGATAGCTCGGTACAAAACTGGAAACTTGCCCAATTCTAGCACCCCCACCAAACCCCAAGAACCACGAGTAAAAGGACTCTACCAGGCAGGATCTTCTCAAACGTTTGATTCAACCAATCGTCTGGTAATTTCCCATCAGGCTGGTACGATGCCCCTCCCTGGAATCTCGCCACAGTCACGGGTTGGAGACCATCCCCCAAGCTGAAAATGCTTTCTGATATCTTCAGCTTGTCAAGACGTTCAAGAGGAAGCATGGATTTTGGATGAGGGCACTACAGAGCGTGCATTGAGCACATCCACACTGCTTTTGAAGATTGGCGTTCATCACTGCAAAGCTAGGCATTTGCAAAGATTGGGTCATTCCAAAAAAATGGTACCATTCTTAGGTCCTTCATTCGTTCTGCTCGTATAGTTGCTGGCCTCTGTATTTGCAGTCTCTGCGTGAAATCACCCTTTTCTTGCTCTGCCGGTCACAACAACTAACGAAGTCTTTGGCTTTGCATCCCAAGAATGATTGACCTGGAACAAACCCCATCCATTGTAAATAGGGCATTTATGAAATGGCCTCTTTTTCATCAGAAGTGACGGTGCGTGGTCAGGAATTTTCACAGACCTCTTCATAGAGCAAGTTCTGATGGCCAGCATAAAATAAACTGGCGGCTTAACCCAAGGGCGTGGATTCAGTGACAGCACTCGACTTCTCTTCCTGCTCTCAAGACCTGTGTGTGCCAATATAAGCCAGTCCATTTTCGCGATAGCTGGTTTTATCTATGGATACACCTGATGGACATCGTGAATTAGCAGCAGCCAGGATACGTCGTGACATGAGTGATATACAGAAGATTCTCCAAGTGTTCCCTTTAGCGTGGCGTATTCAACAAACCATCAAAGAAGATTGTAAGTCTATCTATCAACTGCTTGGTTGCAAAAGATTATGTGAATCATACGAGGCTCAAAGTGTTGGAAAGAAGATCCTTGATTCCATGGTCGGACAATCTGTCGAGAAAACAAGTTTTCTCAGAAGAATCAAGTTAAGACCCTGGCCATCAGCCCACTCATGTGAAACATCTTCTGGTGCCAATTGAGATGGATTCACAGCGTCCTCTATCAGCGTCCCTTTTTCTTACAGGTTTCAATGGTGACATACCACTTCCAGATCTCTTCCGATATGAGTTGCTCTTTCCCACCATCTCTCTTTGACAACCATGTGTGCATGAGGGTGGGGATAAATCGAAATCATTCACCATCTCCTCAGCTTGTTTCCAGAGAGCATAAGTGCAACGTCCTGTGACATGAGTATGCAAATACATCCCTTGATGGTGGTAGCCTGCTTCATAAATTCCCCAAAGCCTAAAAATGCCAGCTACTCGGAAAAATCTGTGAAAAGTACTCCGACCATCAAGCAATCATACTGTCATGCTTTGGTTTTTGTTTGATGGGTATCATGGATCTAGCACAAAGGAGAAGCACTCGTCGCAGGATGGGAATGATATAGGTGCTACAGTGTTGGTTTCACCAAAATGCATGTAACCTGACCAAGAAGAGCTTTTCTTGCCAATCTCCAAAAAGCAAACATTCATCAAACTACTTGCAGAGCAAATGACCAAAGCGGATATCGGCCGTTGAACATGCAAAAGGTGATGCTGACTACAAGATATGTATGTCAGCATGTCTTCACGCCAAAGAGAAGCCAACAGCTGTTGTCGCAGAGATTCTGATGTTTCCAGCTCTAACGCATCATGCCAATATTGCTGACAAACTTATACATGGGGACATCCAAACAAACAGTGGTGGGCACAACTTTGGCAAAGAAGCTTGACCCCTTACTCTCTGGCGCCCTGCTCTTTCTGCACGCTTTCAAATGGGTGTGACACTACGTCTAACCTTATGGGATTGGCAAAGTGTCAGTACTCAAGAAATATGCAGACTAGAGCGGTGTAGTTTCAATATTCATGTCTCCATCTTCATCTAAAGCGGAAATAGAAAGAGCTGGAGAAGATGCCTTGTTGATCATCTATGGGTGCACAACATCTCTGAGCCTTGACTCGGCAAGAGTGGACAAGTTTCAGCAGAAAGGTGGGTACTGCTACGCAGTATTGTCGCCCGAGAAGCTTCCGCCAACTCTGATGCAGGCCATTTTCCATATCATCGCGCATACCATCAGGTTCAGGCATGGTTGGTAATGATTTCCTGAAGAAGAATGGGGGTGAACGACTTCTCCTTTTTGGCTTATATCCCGTCAAATGTCTCAGCCGTCGACCTGATCGACTACTTAAGATAATGCGATGCAATTGTGGTGGAAATTGCAACACAAGAACAGGTACATGCCGCAAAAATGGGCTCCATTGCACTCCAGCTTGTGGTCAATGCAAGGGCATTACCTGTTTGGGAAAGGTCCACCTGTGGAAAATTTTAAGAAAATGAGGTGGAAAACGATGATGAAAAAGAAACGGGACTATAAATAAATTAAGTGTTTGAAAGTCACTTTGGAATATACACATATACATATTTATATACATATATACATACACAATATACACAATACAATAATACATATTAAAAAAAATTATAGCCGATTGTTCAGGGACAATTAAATTTTGCTCATTTTAGGGGAATTTTTAGGCCAAAATGTTGATTTTTCGAGGGTTCAATATGAACACATCCTCCAATCTCTTCCAAAGTAACTTTTAAAAGAAAGAGCCCCTCAAAATTAGTAGGATTAGACACTTTATTTGTGTTTCTAAAGTTGATTTTTCAGCAAAGTTTTGCCTATTTCAAAATTTTACCTTCCCCCGCGGCGGGCATCTAGGATTTTCAGTGGAAAAGAGTATTTGCCATGGGTGGATTCGAGTGGAATTTTTTTGTGGTTAGAAATACCTCCAAAGAACCCTTTCAGGTGAATTGCTTTGTTAACATTTTTGTCCAACCTCGGCACTTTTATCGCCTGCTTATATCCCAAGCACCCCCCCCCTCCCCTTTGGGAAACCACCCGTGCGATCGTACGTCTGCAGCGTATCTTCCTGATACATTTTTTTGGAGTTACTATATACATATGCTATGCCACTTGGAGCCGTAACTTTCTTGCAATCATACTTCACTTGAACAACAATACTGATGTACCTCATATTTATCACGTTCTTAATAATCATGTATAAGACATAAATATGTACTACAGATATTCATTCATATATACGAAAGGGTTTTGATTAACATTGGAGTGTATGGGATATGTATGTGAGTAATTCATGATACTATGAAAGTAACTTCATTACTGAGAGGGGCTCTTATGTGGAGTAACGAAAAACGGGTTTTCGAAAAATGAATATCCCCCCTGTTTGCCCCCCACGAGAAAACGGAAAAAATGTAAATATATTAGTACATGGACCTCTGGCCTCTGCGTCCTATGGGCCTATTGAATAATAATGGAGCTAATGTTCTACCGAAAATTGACCGTTATTTTAGCCACCAAAAGGTGAAGTTAGGTTAAATCAGATTAGGTTAGGTAAGAGGTTGGGGGTTTTGGGTTTTGTACAGATGATATCAAGAAAAAATAGAAAACTAAATACTACGGTGGTGAGAACGGAGCAAGGTTTGCTGGGCGGGCCCGGGGGGGACGGATTCCCCCCCCCCACCTGTAAACAAACATTTATTTCCGGCAAAAACGAGTGCTAGATAATGATCATTCAATAACATCAAAACTATTCAGGGAACTAAGTTTTAGCCTCGAAATCGGTGAAAGCCCACTACCGAAAATTTACCATAACCTTATCTAACCTTTCCATTACCTCCTAGCGAGACCTAAAGGCGAGAAAGAACTAGATTTTACCACGTTAGGTTTTATTGAGGTTATAAGAAATTTTAATTTTTTTGGTGGGGTTTCACCAGGAGGCTATTAGCGAGTTAACGTCTTTAGTGTTTTTGATATTTCCTTTGGGGAGTCATTAGGTATTGTTTACATTCTGACTGTGCATTTTTGATTGGCTAACACTCTCAAAGGTTGATGAAATCTTTCTTCTGATTGGCCAAGCGACAGTCAGCTGGGTTCCATTCCTCATTATCGGAACGGAACGGGAAAGAGCTTGAAGATCCGCATCATCGTGAGCTAAGAACATTCGGACGGTCCTTTGAAAATACATTTTTGTGGTGTTCGTAAACCAAGATCTAAGATGGCCGCTAAGAACGCTCTTAAGATGATCTTAGAGGCGGAAAGTTACGAACGTTCGAACATCCAGCCCCAGGCTTTTTAAAGATAAAGAACCGGGGATTAGACACTGGGTAAGGCATTCGACAAGGTACCACACGAGCGACTCTTTAAATAAGATTAAGGTTCATGGAATAGATGGGAAGGTTCTTCGTTGAATCAGAGTTTGGCTAAGTGATAGGCAACAAAGGGTTTAATTAATGGTTCTAAATCTCAATGGGGACAGGTGATAAGTGGAGTTCCACAAGGGTCTGTTTTGGGTCCATTACTATTTTTGATTTACATCAACGACTTGGATAGTGGGATTAGCAGTGATATCAGCAAGTTTGCTGATGCTCCTAAGGTTGGTAGGATTATTGGATCACAGTCTGATGTAAACATATTTCAGGGAGACTTAGATACACTTAATGAGTGGGTAGTCAGATGGCAGATGGAATTTAATATTGATAAGTGCAGCGTTATGAATTTTGGTAGAAAAAACCCTGGTAATAGATACACCATACGCAATGTATCGCTGAAAAGATCAGAAGGTGAGACAGATCTTGGAGTGAGGGTGAGCTCAGACCTCTGACCTAGGAAACAATGTATTGAGGCCAGAAATAGAGCTAATCGAGTGTTAGGATTCATTACCAGAAGTGTTAAAAGTAAAAGTGCGGAAGTTATTCTAAAGCTTTATTTGGCTCTAGTCAGACCTCACCTAGACTATGCGGTTTAGTTTTGGTCTCTATATTACAGGGTGGATATATCCTTGTTAGAATCAGTGCAGAGAAGGATGACCAAAATGATTCAAGGGATGCGTAACTTTAGTTATGAGGAGAGATTGAAGCTATTAAATTTACACTCACTCGAGAGACGCAGAGTAATTGGCGATCTGATAGAAGTTTTTAAGTGGATAAAGGGATTTGATAAAGGCGAGGTAAGAAAAGTTCTTACGGCTATTAACCAGGATAGAACATGAAGTAACGAATTCAAGCTGGAAAAGCGTAGATTGAAAAAAGAATTAGGGAAAAACTGGTTCACAAATAGGGTGTTGAATGCTTGGCATGGACTCAGTAGACAGGTAGTTATTGCGGAGTCATTAGAGAGCTTTGAAGGGAGGCTAGATAAATTCATGGATGGGGATGAAAGGTGGATGTAGGTAGTGTTAGGTAACAGGAACTACCACGTGTAGGTCTCACGGCCTCTTGTAGCTTCCTTATTTTCTTATGTTCTTATATATATATATATATATATATATATATATATATATATATATATATATATATATATTATATATATTATAATATATATATATATATATATATATAAATTGTATATACTATATATGTATATATATGTATATAGTATATATATCTATAATAATATAAGCGAAAGTGTGTCTGTGTGTGTGTGTGTGTGTGTGTGTGTGTGTGTGTGTGTGTGTGTGTGTGTGTGTCCGCTCCAGGTGCCGCCCCCTGTGGCGGAATCCCCTCATATGGCACAGTTTTGGAACCGGCTCGAGCAGGGGAAGGTTTTAAGCCCATTTATGAGATGATCCGATCACTTTTTTTTCTTTTTTTTAGCAGCCTATTAGCGAGAATTGTGAAAAAAATGTGGGTTGCGAGAATTGAGGAAACCTTGATGTAGGTGATGGGTAATCTCTATCTATAATAATATAAGCGAAAGGTTGTGTCTGTGTGTGTTGTTGTGTGTGTGGTGTGTGTCCGCTCCAGGTGCCGCCCCCTGTGGCGGAATCCCCTCATATGGCACGGTTTTGGAACCGGCTCGAGCAGGGGAAGGTTTTAAGCCCATTTATGAGATGATCCGAACACTTTTTTTTTCTTTTTTTTAGCAGCCTATTAGCGAGAATTGTGAAAAAAAGTGGGTTGCGAGAATTGAGGAAACCTTGATGTAGGGTGATGGGTAATGGAATGGGTGAGTGAATTAGTGGGGTGATGGGTACTGGGTGTGGGGTGATGGGTGAGTGAATGGGTGGGGGGTGATGGGTGAGGGAATAGATGGGGGGTGATGGGTAATGGGTGAGTGAATGGGTGTGTGGTGATGGATAATGGGTGAATGAATGGGTGGGGGGTGGTGGGTAATGGGTGAGTGAATGGGTGGGGGTGATGGGTAATGGGTGAGTGAATGGGTTGGGGGTGATGTGAATAGGTTGGCATTAATACATACATTTCTACATCCATGATTTCAGGAAAGCTAGAAGGGGCTATCTGGAGAGTCTGTGTTTGGTGGGCCGAAGGCCCACCAAACACAGGTGGTGGGCCGAAGGCCCACCTATAGCCCTCCGCAGGAGCTAGCCAAAAAGTCCGCCCGGAGGGCGTCTTTGCGGCTAGTATATATAATAAGGGAACGTGAGCTGAGATTTAGACCGTTTTTTTCGATCTAACGCGTTTATTAGACATTTAACGGCCAACGTTTGCAATACATGTTTGGTTGTACGTCCGTTGCCGGTCCTGCGGAAACCCTAGCCAACGGTCAGTGACTTTTGGTTCTCGAGTTGCCAGGTATGGATTTTACGTTTTTTTCGTTGTGACGAGTTTTTGCGACTTTTGGCGGCCCAAAGCCTGTGAACATAGTTTGAGCAACGTAGGGTTTACTATCTTTTGCCTGTCAAGTACAGACGCTCTAAGACTTACGGTTTGGGAGTAAAGAGTATGAATTTTACCGTACGGTTTTTCCCTATCAACAAATATATATTATAGGGAAAATTATATGGAATAACAATTATATATACCGTCCTTATACACAATTATTACTGAGATCGTTTTTACATATATATGTAAATAAAAAAATTCACATATATTTCCCCCACATAAATGCATACAAACTTTACTCCATCTCCACTAATATTCTTCACTCGGAATATTACATTGAATAACAAATATGTACACCGCCATTATACACTTTTAAATACTGAGATCTTTTTTTACGTATTATGTAAAAAAAAAATTTTTACTTTTTTCGTGGCGTCGGGGCGGACTTAGTGTAGGTCTGAAGAAAATTGTTAAGGGCACCTTCCGATAGAATTTGTGGCCTTCTACAATTTTTGTCTTCAGTAATATTTATTGCATCTCTACCGTAAGTGGCTTTTCTATACGAAAAACACCTCTGAGGCCTGCCCCGCCCCGCTCCGCATAAATCCCCGCTATCTATCTATCTATCTATTTTTATAATAATATAAGCGAAAGTGTGTCTGTCTGTCTGTCTCTGTGTGTGTGTGTGTGGTGGTGTGTGTTTGTGTTGTGTGTTGTGGGGTGTGTGTGGTATAGATTCCGCCTCCCGTTTGGGGCAAATCACCTCATATGGCACCCTTTTTGGAACCGGGTTGACCAGGGGAAGGTTTTAAACCCACTTATGAGATGCCCGATCACTTTTTTTTTTTTTTTTTTTTTTTTTAAGCACCTATTAGCGAGAATTGTGAAAAAAAAAGTTGGTTGCGAGAATTGAGGGAAACCTGATGTAGCGTGAAAGGGTAATGGGTGAGTGAATGGGTGGGGTGATGGGTAATGGGTGTGGGGTGATGGGTGAGTGAATGGGTTGGGGGGGGTGATGGGGTTGGGGGTGATGGGGATGGGTGAGGGAATAGGTGGGGGGTGATGGGTAATGGGTGAGTGAATGGGTGTGTGGTGATGGGTAATGGGTGAGTGAATGGGTGGGGGGTGATGGGTAATGGGTGAGTGAATGGGTGGGGGGAATACATACATTTCTACATCCATGATTTCATGAAAGTTAGAAGGGGCTATCTGGAGAGTCCGTGTTTTGGTGGGCCGAAGGCCCACCAAACACAGGTTCGGCCCACCACCAATAGCCCTCCGCAGGAGCTAGCCAAAAAGTCCGCCCGGAGGGCGGCTTTGCGGCTAGTATATATATATACTATATATATATATATATATATATATATATATACGTATATATATATATATATATATATATATAGATATATATATATATATATATATATATACGTATAATAGATATATATATATATATATATATATAGATATATATATATATATATATATATACGTATATATATATATATATATA
>JACEEZ010021036.1:69032-159032 GCA_016584305.1 Chionoecetes opilio
TATTTATTGGTTATATTTTTTTCTTTGTAAAGGGGGGAGGGGGGCCATGGCCGCGGGCCTCCCCCCTCGGTACGCCACTGTTTGTGGTCTATATTGTATTGAAAGGGTGTAATTGAGGTGATTGCAGGTTGAACAATCTCGTTTGTGAAGATTATTGACCGATAGAACAAATAAGATATCTGCAAAGAGTTATGTAAACTTATGACAGTGCATGGGATCATGAAAATCTAATCTTAGTTTTCTTTTTCAGAGCAACTTGTGATCAAAGCCTTTTAGGTGGTGAAGAAGGCCCCAACATGTGAGCATGGCACATAGGGTCTTTATCCCAAGATGTTTGTATCTTTAATGAACAGAAGAGGACACCAGTGGCCTGCTGTACAGGACCTGTACACCAGTACTGGCCCTGCACATCTGACAGAGGGTGGGAATTCTATTATTTATCCGTTTGCTATGGGTTGAGACTTAACACCTCTGGTCGTATATGTTTTCATTGGTTTAGGTAAACCTGATAATTTTCTGATACATTTCGGTTTATCTTTTTTCCTTAACCAACCTAACCTAATTTACAGAGATTGATAGACTTTCGGCTAAATTTTCCTTCTTCCTTCTGTTTAACGTCAGATTTTCCCAATAATGTCTTATGAAGTTAGACGATCGAAAGATAATTATCCAATTTTATTCTTGCGTTCATCATTTAGATTTGCAGCATCTCAATATTCATGACTTGTCACATATAGTACATAGTACATGAATAGTGCGTGAGCAGGATGACAGATCCCATAAGAGCCATAAAGTCTTCCCTGTTATAACTATACGTTTTGGGTAAAATTGACATATATATATATATATATATATATATATATTTATATATATATATAATATATATATTATAATAATATTTTTACATCTGTGCCTATAGCGCTGTAGGCAGTGGTGCCCCAGGGCTCGGGGTGGCAGGCTCTGGAGGTTCACTTGAGGGCTCTGATGGTTGGTCCTCGCCCCTGGTGGCGCAGGCAGAATTCTTATAGTGGGCGCCTGTGATTTTGAGGCTCATGCCGCCCCCCCGTGTCCTCCGATGCACTCGCAGTCGAAGGTTTGAGTTGATGGCAGCATGTGGGTGTTCTTAGGCCACTCGACGGTGCAGGGAAAAGGGTTTTTGGGGTTTTTTCGGGGATCGAACTCGGGTCACCGAAAACGCCAGTCGGAAACGCTAACCACTCCGCTACCTCCTCCCCATAAAATATATATTATATAATATTATATATATATATATATATATATATATTATATATATATAATATATATATATATATATATATATTATATATATAATATATAAACATTTTTTATCTATTCAATTATTTATTTATTCATTCATGTATTTGTTTATTTATTTCGTTATTGTCCCGTTCATTAATAGAAATTTTCCCACATTTGTCTGGACTTTTTTTCACTTTTGTAACAATACAGTGATTATATTTTATGAAAATTATATTTATATACCAATTACTGTAGTTTCATTTACAGTATTTAAATTTTTGTAGCATCGGCCTGATGGTGTATTAGGGTACACAATGTGAATTGAATTGCTGACTGCCAGTGCCAGACTGCCTCACCCCAGGCAAGACTGAATTACTGCAGCCGAAACTGATGATTATGGCTTGATTTGAAGTAATAGTGATAATTTTTATTCTTTGTTGCACTATATTGGTCCTTACTCATACTGTAAGGGAAATTGAGAACCCCCTTCAATCCTGACAACAGGTTATTCCATTCACAAACCCGTGTTCATTTAAAAGTGGGGCGGTGTAGCGCGCCGACTAGCTGCCCTGCCGGATAGCTACCTGCCACGACTACGCACACGCTGCAGATGACGTCACACAGGAAAACATTGGCCCGCCCTCCAGGGGCCAGAACATTATCATCAGATTCGCTTATTTTAACCTAAATAAGTCTAACAAAACTTAACCCAAACCTATCTGAAACCTAACCAAACCCCAAATCAAATCTAAACCAAGCCTTAAATTAACCCATTCAAACTTAAGTAACTAATATACCTTTTTTATTATCATATAAAAATAAATGGTTAAATTTTGGTTAAGTTAAGGTTCGGTTTAGGTTTGATTTAGGTTTTGGTAAATTTTGGATAGGTTTGGAGTTAAGTTTTTGTAGACATATATATATTTAAAGGTTAAATAGGCGAATCTGACGATAATGTTCTGGTCCAGGAGGCGTGGCCAATGTTTTTTCTGTGTGACGTCATCTGCCGTACGTGCGTAGTCGTGGCAGGGTAGCTATCCGGGGGGGGTAGCTAATCGGCGTGCTACATCGGCATTAGGAACGGTAAAACGATTCAACTGCCCTTTGTCGGCCTGCTTGTGGCACTATTCATGCTATAAATTTGGGCCACTTGTGGCACTATTCAAATGCTAAGTCGGCCTGCTTGTGGCAGTATTCAATGCTAAGTCGGCTGCTTGTGGCACTATTTGGATGCTAAATCGGCCTGCTTGTTGGCACGATTCAGTTGCTGGTATAGGCCCTCTTATGGCAAATATTTGGATGCTAAATCGGCCTGCTTGTAGCACGTTCAGTTGCTGTGTAGGCCCTCTTATGGCACTATTTGGATGCCCCAAATCGGCCTGCTTGGGAGCACGATTCAGTTGCTGTGTAGGCCCTCTTATGGCACTATTTGGAATGCTAAATCGGGCCCGCTTGTGGGCACCGATACAGTTGCTGTGTTGGCCCGCTTATGGCACGATTTAGATGTTATGTCGGCCCGTTTGTGGCTCAGTAGTGGCAATAGTTTGGTTACGGATTGCCGACACAGATCTGACACAGAAACGTAACGTAACCGACACAGGCCCGGGGTGCAAACATGAACGCACAAGTTGTCGGTCCGCAGCCAGGCCGATAACTTCATTACGGTTTGCCGACTCAATGCCAATATGTCGTTTGTGATTTACCGACACTGATTTGATGCCAGCCCGTAATGACAATGTTTGCTGGGAAGAGACCTCTCATCATTGGTAACTAATAGGCCACTGCACTGAATAATAAGATCCCGTTCCAAATGTCCATAAATCTTGATTAGATAGGTAACTTGCGGACAACTGGGTGCTAGCGGCCAATATTTTATGTTATTTTAACCACAATAAGGCAATCTTAAGTGTTCTTATGTTGAAAATCAGGTTTTCACTAATAAAACCAATGGTTTAGATATACTCATGTCCATACCATGAACATTGGTCAGAGAAGAAATAGTATTTGAAAGTATGATCTACTCATGTATGGTCCGACAGCTTTAAGGAACTGTTACGTCAAAATGTTTGGGTGAATACATTTTTCCATTGATGCTGAAAGATTATAGATTGTGTGCACAAGGGTAGTATGATTTCTTATTCTCCATATTATTTCTCATCTCAATATTATTTCTACTTTCAAATAATATTTCTTCTGACCAATGTTCATGGTATGGACATGAGTATATCAATACCACTGGTTTTATTAGTGAAAACCTGATTTTCAACATAAGAACACTTAAGATTGCCTTATTGTGGTTAAAATAACATAAAATATTGGTTGCTAGCACGCAGCTGTTCGCAAGTTACCTATCTAATCAAGATTTATGGACATTTGGAGCGGGATCTTATTATGCAGTGTAGTGGCCTATACTGCAGCGGCATCATAGGAAAAGGAGCTCGAATAATTTTTTGAACTTCCACCCGCGTCAACTTTCTTTATTATCCTTGCATAGTGGCGCACCATTGGAGGACAACACTTGTCTGCATATAATCGGTCGCACACTGGCTTCAGTTCTGCTTTGAAGGCCATGTTTCGAGGAAGGAAAACATATTAATGGACATGATTGTTCTGCTGGAGTGATAAAATGGCACACTAACTAGCCTATTTTTTCTGTATTTTTTTGTATGACTGTTTCGTGTACGGAGTAAGTTCATGTCTCTAATTCATACTTTTATTTAAGAGCCATAACTGCCTGAGCACTACACATTTTAGGGAAGCAGCGGTAATAAATTAGGAAATATGCAGGCCTACTTGGGAATCTAGAAATGATCCAACATTATATTTTTACGAGAACCTTTCACCTTTTCACATACAAGGACCAGTATTAATTAATATCTTAGTGTATATTCAGGGATAATGGTAGTTTCCTCCTTATTAATCAATCGTTTTCCTCTCCCTACATCTATGGGGTTTGATTTCCTGAGTAGGTAATGACAAGTGCCAAAGGTGGATTTGCGTTGGTAAGCATGGTCTAAAGCTACAGTCACACTGGGATCCCGGTAGACCACGGTACGCCCCTGCACGGTGACCTTGGCGTACCGTGGTGCATACCGTCTCCATGTCGTGGTGTACCGTGGTGACCTTAGCGTGCCGTGACATGCCTGGACAAAGATCTGAAATTTTAAACATACACACAAACCTCGTTTTCCCGGACTAATAGGGGGAAGCAATGGTCCGAGAACCGCAAATGTCCGGGAATCGCAACAGTCCGATGCCATTTTTTTTTTCAGGGGCAGTGGGGGTCAGGGGACTAACGGAGGCAGTGCAGGTGAACCGTGAGTGTCGTGTGTCCAAATGTAAACAATACGACCGCTGAGCATGCTGCCACCTGGCGGAGGCGCGGACACTGGACCAGGGGTGACAGGACAACTTTGTCAATTTACGAACAGGACCAGGCATTTTTTTATAAATAAAAAATTGTCCGGGACTCTGACATATCACCGGACCTCGGATTTTGTCCGGCAAATACGATATCCGGGAAATGGAGGTCCGGGAAATTGAGGTTTGTGTGTATTTAAAATTTCAAATCGCCGTCCCGGCACACCGGGGCGCTCGCCTGTACCGGGCCCTACCGTATCTGAGACGAGGCTCAATCAATCAGTGCTGATCTGCAGTGTTGAAAATAATTCAGCACTCAATCAGTGCTGAAAATAATTCGGATTAAAAAGGATTCAGGGGCATTCAAAGAAGTGTCAAAATTCACCAAAATATGTTCATTTTACAACAACAAAAAATCCCCGAAACCCCCCAGGGGTTCCCCCCCCCCCCCCCCAACACCTGCAAACTTTAGAGAGGGCCCCCTCAGTGTCATCTGATATATCAAATCAAAAGATATAAATCCATCGAGACGACCGTCGACGTTATTTCACCACGGTAGAACCCGGTCTAGCAAATTTTCACGCCGGCCTATAACGGGATGTACCTTGATACACCGTGTATGTACCGTGTTCAGTGTGTCTGTCGCTTAAACGCTCTTATCCTACAAGAACACATCCGATAAAAACATGTCAATATAAAAGCTCAGGTTGTGTGGCATTGCATCACACTAATCTTGCACTCCAACTGTAGTAATGACGACGGTAATGCAAAATATTGATTGTGTTTAAGACCAATTTCTCTATAATACCACAATCTTCGACGGTTTATGTGTCCAAAAAACTGCCAAATTTGCAATATTGGCCGAGAACGAACAATCATCTTATTGTGCCGCCAGTAGAATTTAATGCCAACACCGCAAATGTGCCTTTCTTCCATAACACAAGAACACAGAGACTCTGGTAGCATACAAGGCTGTGCCGCGGCCATGCTACACGTACTACAATGTATAGGCTGCAGCACACACCCACCTACCCTCCACGGTCCACACACCCAATACAATTATTAAAGGCTCTTCCTTTCACATTTCGTTAGAACCATTCACGGAAACCCAAGAATCAGGCGTTCCATTTTTTCGCACAAAAAACTGGGTCCAGGAACTCGGGGTGATAGCAGGGAACTCGGATGAATGGAACCCAGCTCGGAGGTGGTAGAGTTTTCAGTTCATAACAGAAATGGCTGTCTGGGCCCCATTTCATCTTATCGTGAAGGGTTTTCCGCNCCGCAAATGTGCCTTTCTTCCATAACACAAGAACACAGAGACTCTGGTAGCATACAAGGCTGTGCCGCGGCCATGCTACACGTACTACAATGTATAGGCTGCAGCACACACCCACCTACCCTCCACGGTCCACACACCCAATACAATTATTAAAGGCCTCTTCCATTTGCGACATTTCAGGAACCAGTTCACGGAACCCAAGAACTCAGGCGTTCCATTTGCGCACAAAAAACTGGGTCCGAGGAACTCGGGGTGATGAGTCAGCAGGAACTCGATGAACTGAGTGAACCCAGCTCGGAGGTGGGTAGAGTTTTCAGTTCATAACAGATAATGGCTGTCGTCTGGCCCTATTTCATCTTATCGTGAAGGGTTTACCGCATGCACGAGTCGGAGAGGATGTCAGACAGGCCTCACAAGGTAAGTAGTGCTGTGATGTGATCGTGTGAGTAGCAATGTTATGGAAAAAACGGCTGGAAAGTGCTGAAATATGCAGTGTTAGTTTTAGCTGCTTCGGGCGTGAAGCCGGAAAAGCCGTATTTTCGGCAGGCAATATCTACTAATATCTAGCTTGTTCAAGGCACACAGTAGGTGTACATACATCTACTCGTATAAAACGATGATATGCAGCGTTCCACTGACCAATTAGAAGCGTTAATGTTGTGGGACAGCCACTTGTAATTCAAGTCTCCTTCATGGGGAAAGATACAAAATTGTGTTAATACTTGTACTATACACATATTGTTAGAGCCAAAATGGCACAGACAGGCCCTTATTAGTGGTCTTTTTTCCTCCAGACCTTCACAGATCCCTTCAGATACCTCTAAAACGTAATTATAAAGTGGAGGAGAGATGCCCCCTAAACTCCTAACCTGGTAATAATGGACGAGAACTGCGCGGTCGCTACCGCCGTTACCACTTACGTTTTGATTATTTTTTGCTTAATATACTGTGCAGTATTAATCCACTTCCGCGTAACCACTAATTTTAGGCAAGGAAAAACTAATCAGTCTCCGAAAATTACCGCGCAGTCCTCGTCCACTTTTACTCCTAGCCGTTTCCTCTTTGTGTTTCTGTTGTCATTATCTCGGTGCAACCTCATCGCCCATACGTGTCGGTCTCCTTTTTTTTTTTTCTCTTGTTATTTTAACTTTTGAAGCAGTGTAGGAAAATTTAGACATCTGCGTGAAATGTATGGTTAAAGTAACAAATCTTGAATTTCTGCATGTTAGGAAAACCAATATAACTATACTACTCTGCACAAACTGCTCTTTCTGGACAAGTTCCTCAACATGATGTTAAAATATGCCCATTAGTGAAATTATCTGTGATTTGAGCACTTTTTTTCTAAAAACTCGTGGACACATCTGCTAATGCCTTAAAGCTGTTACTAGTGGCCATTACATAACCAATGCAAAATTGTTAGTTTTGTTAAGATTAATGCTTTATTTATAGGTACTCATGTGGACAGTGACCTGGGACTTAAGGATATCAATGATGCCTTAGTCCACCCATCTTAGCATGGCAGACGCCAAGTTGCTCGAGTAAGGTCTCCAAGTTACCTGTCAGAAGAGCCAAGTTTTGGTTAGTATTAAAAATTATTTTAGAATTCCAATATATATAATTGCATTTAATATTGATATTAATGTAATGTTATTCCCACAATAAGTTTTTTCATATTAATCCACTGGTTATTTATATGTTAAGGTTTTATAAATTAAGTACATAATACAGTACTGTGCAATGCATTTGATACTGTGGTGTTTTTCTTAGTGCTGTATTTGGTACTGTGTTGTGTTTACTTAGTGCTAAGTGTTCTTTTTGCCATTAACCCATAAACCTCGGGTGACGGTAATTCCCGCCCTATGCTGTCCCGCCAATATTTGTACTTTTGTGGCATAATTATTGTGTCCAGTGGGTGACGGCAGTCCTTGCCTTACGTTTCACTCCACCACAGCACAGCTGACCACGGTGATGGAATGACGTGCTGTGAATGATATCCCCTTCTCTGCATGCGTTGAGGAAGGGCCTGTGGAAACGCGGGGCGAGATGGGGACTCAGGCCCCGGTCAACTGTACACCCTCACGAACAGGTGCGCCTGGCGGGCCAAAAATATCACCTCTTCCCAACATCATAGCTCCAACGTGCTGCAACTTAGAAGTAGGGATGTACCAGATATCGGGTTGCTATCCGGCTATCGGGTCTTTCTTGAAATATCTGGCCAGATTGCCGGATATTGCCTTAAATGACGTCCTACTAAACTATACTACAGGTCAAATTTGCTTCTATCCTGTGAATTTTTCTCCCACAAATGGCAAATTTCGACAGCCAATTCAAATAGTTAATGTATATTAAGAAAGCAAAATAATGCAAATTTTGTAAGTATTCCAACAACTCCGATCCAACAGTCTGTAGGCATTATTGGTGTTGATTGAAGAAAGGGTATTCTCATTCTTTCTTTCATAACGTACGCTGCATTTTTATTTAAGTTATATATTAATTTTCCATGAAATTACAATTCCCTTTTTTTTAAGCAATTTAATGAATCATCCAATAGAATGCATTTTCATTCAGAATCTTAAACTTGAGAAAATATTTAAGATTTATTTATTAAATACTGTAGTTTCTGCCCTATGTTGATTTAAGGATCTATTATTTTTTATAAGTCTTTGGAACCAAATATACCTCAAAACTACTTTCAATTTTGATGGCAAGAAACTTTATATCATGGTGGGTTTGAATGGCCGGGACTGTTAGACCCTGTTCACACGAGAGGCAATTTCAGTCGCGCGTCTCCAGAAGCGCGACTACAAAGCAAAGTCAATGGAAGTCTATAGGTGCGTTCACACATAGTCGCTTGTCACTGGCTCAGGCGCGCGACTTGAGATATCCCTTGCTGTCGCATGCTACATAATTTTCCCCTATATGTATTTTCACTAATAAAAACGACCAATCAACTACATCACACCTGTTTCACCTGCCCACAGTGCTCAGGGGGGTCAGGTCAGGTCAGGTCATGATTAGCAAACCCTGCATCACCCTATAAGGAAGTGTGTGAACTATAAAGGAACATAAAAGAAAGAAGTAAAAGATAGACTATAAATTTAATTAACGATAAAATTATATCATAAAACTAATGATCAGTAATAAAAAAAAAAAACTTATTTTTTTTAGTATTATTCTTGTTATTAAAAGATAAGTGTGTTAATTTACTAGTGAAAATAATCAAGTAATAACTGATTAGAAAGACTGAGGGCGCCTTGGCTTGTACCAAGCGTCATGATGGCGGTCGAACGACGAACGACCGACGAAGGGTACCATGAGGGGGATATTTTTTGGAAAGAAGAGCAACGACGACGGTCGTAGATCACAGTCGAAGACACGGGTACCCCCGTGTCTCGCGCCGACCGTCGTCGTTGCTCTTCGTTTCCAAAAAATATCCGTCTCATGGTATCCTTCCGCAGGTCGTTCGTTCGCTCGACCGCGTCATGACACTTGGTACAAGGCCCTTTTCCCTTCCTGCCGTCTCACCTTCGCCAGTAGCCGCCACCAGTGACATCAATTACGGTGAGTTAATCTTTTCATAAAGTTAGGAGGGTTATGTTGTAGGGCAAAGTATGTTGGGTTAGGTTAAACTTACGTTTTTTTTTAGTTAGAAATGCATTGCTCACCACAAGCATGATTGTAGGATAGATTTGAGGTTACATTAATAGGAGTTAGAAATTAACTACCGATGGCGTGTGCGGGGTGGAAGGAGGCATCAATGACAGATTATTGGCCTAACTTTTCATTAATTTATTATGGTAAACTTATACACATCTCCACTAATTTCAAGTAATTTCCAAGAGGGTTGGAGGCGTCCTGAACCTATTTCCACGGTAAGATTATAAGTGCATTGCTTAGTTATGGAGATATTGGTTGGTAAATCTTACCGAGGCGTTGTTCTGTAAGATTTACCAATAATTGTATTGGAGAAGAACATGCAGTTCTTTGATAAAATACCTAGTACAGGCGTGTAGTTAAATTAAACCTTTGCCCCATTTACAGTTCCCATTTCGAGCTATTGCAGTAGGTAGATATAATGTCAACACAAGCTAAATTCCTATGGTAAACAATCAATAATATGGGGCACAAAATCAAATTTAACTATTGTGTTTATAATGGACGAGAACTGCGCGGTCGCTACCGCCGTTATCACGGGCGGTAGTTTTCTAAATTATTTTTTCCTCAGTATACTGTGTAGTATTAATCCACTTCTGCGTAACCTTCAAAACTTATATACATATTGTAGAAATGAGTTTGTCTAATATCGCATACAGGCACACAATCCCTGTCCAGGAAGAACCCACCCATCCTTTAAGAGGCTAGGTTAATAATCTCGGCGGGGGGGGGGGGGGGGGGGGGGGGGTCGAGGAGAGCAGGAGCCAAAGCCGTCTGTATGTAAAAGCCTGAGTCTGGGAGAGCGGGAATGGACGTGACGTCAGTAGCAGAGTCTGCTCCGCGAGTCAGTAGGAGCCGAGGCTTTTCAGCATGTGAGGATGTACGGGCGGTATAGAGATATACTGTTATCTTTGGAAATGTTTGTTCTATAATATTATCAAATAAAAACCCGTTAAAAACACACTAAAGACATGCCATTATGAGACTCTCAAGAAATATGCATGAACTTAAACTCTTCGCCTTTTAATATTTTGCTCGAAAACATTTTACATGGAGAAATTCAATAGAAGCGGAATTTAATTAGCTTTTCATTGATATATTTTGTTTTCTGCTAAATGAATTAGAACCATACATACATTAGCGTTAAACTAAATAATAACATCATCAATCGGGAAAAATTACCCGATTTCATGATCTTTTTAGTTAGTTAACGCTAATTTATGTATGGTTCTAATTCATTTAGCAGAAAATGAAATATAGCAATGGAAAGCTAATTAAATTCCGCTTCTATTGATATTCTCCATGTAAAATGTTTTTTGAGCAAAATATTAAATGGCGAAGAGTTAAAGTTCATACATATTTCTTGTGAGTCTCATAATGGCCTTTCTTTAGTCTGTTTTACGGTTTTTTATTTGATAATATTATAGAAACAAACATTTCCGAAGTATAACAATATATCTTTTTATACTGTAAAACATATATTAGGTACGAAATTACCCGATTTCATGATGTTATGTATTTAGTTAACCGCTAATTTATGCATGTGCTCAATTCATTTATCAGAAAACAAAATATAGCAATGGAAAGCGAATTAAATTCCGCTTCTATTGATATTCTCCATGTAAAATGTTTTCGAGAAAAATATTAAATGGCGAAGAGTTCATGTGTATTTCTTGAGAGTCTCATAATGGCATTTCTTTAATGTGTTTTACGGGTTTTTATTTTGATAATATTATAGAACAAAACATTTCCGAAGATAACAATATATCTTTTATATGATAAACATATAATTAGGTAGGTAAACTTGTCATCTCGGTGGCCTCGTACAGACGCCGTCCGTGACGTCATCAATCTCAGGCGCAGGCCTTTACATGCAGACGGCTTTTGGCAGAGCTCCCCCGTTAGGAGGGTCATTTCATTATACTTTTCACACTCGTTCTGACCTGTAGAAAGGTGATCCGGTTTTACGGTCATTTCGCCCACATGTCAGTTCGCCCCCAAGTCAGTTCGCCCCCACTAAAGTTGGTTCGCCCACACTGCACAAATATGTTTCTATTTTTTTTTTTTTTTTTTTTTTATTTTGTTTATATATACATCACAAAGAAATGACCAAGGGCACAAACAAAAATGGGGTAACACAAAAATGTAGTAAACACTTTATTAAAAAACCCAAGAGAAACATACAAAGAATATAGGTTACGAAAACTCGTTTATCGATAAATGAGATTCAAAAAAATTTTGAATCTGGGATTCGAATTAGAAATAACGCAGTTGGGAGCGAACTCTTGTGAAATACGGACGACAAATCTTTGGGCAAGCGCTAAGCATTCAGAGAGAGAAATTAAGTGACTGTACTTAGAAAGACGACAGAGAGTGTGACTGAGAAACTTATTTGATAATTCTGACTTTGTTAATTTTGGAGAGTTTCTATCTTTTTGTAAAAAAAGAAAAAGATAGACATAATAATTATCCATGAACCCAACTAACCACTTAGTGAACTTACTACAACCCCCAACCTACATTGACGCCAACTCTAACTTGCGTTGCACAGTAAGAGTTATCTAATGTGGGCGAAATGACTCCCGAGTGGGCGAACTGACTTGGCGAAACGACTATTGGTAGGGGCGACTGACGTGTGGGCAATAGATCCATGAATACTAATTAGCCAGAACCCAAAATTTACGGNTAATAAACTAATGATCAGTAATAAAAAAAAAAAACTTATTTTTTTTAGTATTATTCTTGTTATTAAAAGATAAGTGTGTTAATTTACTAGTGAAAATAATCAAGTAATAACTGATTAGAAAGACTGAGGGCGCCTTGGCTTGTACCAAGCGTCATGATGGCGGTCGAACGACGAACGACCGACGAAGGGTACCATGAGGGGGATATTTTTTGGAAAGAAGAGCAACGACGACGGTCGTAGATCATGGTCAAAGACACGGGTACCCCCGTGTCTTTGCGCCGACCGTCGTCGTTGCTCTTCGTTCCAAAAAATATCCGTCTCATGGTATCCTTCCGCAGGTCGTTCGTCGCTCGACCGCCGTCATGACACTTGGTACAAGCCCTTTTCCCTTCCTGCCGTCTCACCTCGCCAGTAGCCGCCACCAGTGACATCAATACGGTGAGTTAATCTTTTCATAAAGTTAGGAGGGTTATGTTGTAGGCAAAGTATGTTGGGTTAGGTTAAACTTACGTTTTTTTTTTAGTTAGAAATGCATGCCTCACCACAAGCATGATTGTAGGATAGATTTGAGGTTACATTAATAGAGTTAGAAATTAACTCCGATGGCGTGTGCGGGGTGGAAGGAGGCATCAATGACAGATTATTGGCCTAACTTTTCATTAATTTATTATGGTAAACTTATACACATCTCCACTAATTCAAGTAATTTCCAAGAGGGTTGGAGGCGTCCTGAACCTATTTCCACGGTAAGATTACAAGTGCATTGCTTAGTTATGGAGATATTGGTTGGTAAATCTTACCGAGGCGTTGTTCTGTAAGATTTACCAATAATTGTATTGGAGAAGAACATGCAGTTCTTTTGATAAAATACCTAGTACAGGCGTGTAGTTAAATTAAACCTTTGCCCCATTTACAGTTCCCATTTCGAGCTATTGCAGTAGGTAGATATAATGTCAACACAAGCTAAATTCCTATGGTAACAATCAATAATATGGGGCACAAAATCAAATTAACTATCTGTTATAATGGACGAGAACTGCGCGGTCGCTACCGCCGTTATCACGGCGGTAGTTTTCTAAATTATTTTTTCCTCAGTATACTGTGTAGTATTAATCCACTTCTGCGTAACCTTCAAAACTTATATACATATTGTAGAAATGAGTTGTCTAATATCGCATACAGGCACACAATCCCTGTCCAGAGACCCACCCATCCTTTAAGAGGCTAGGTTAATAATCTCGGCGGGGGGGGGGGGGGGGGGGGTCGAGGAGAGCAGAGCCAAAGCCGTCTGTATGTAAAAGCCTGAGTCTGGGAGAGCGGGATGGACGTGACGTCAGTAGCAGAGTCTGCTCCGCGAGTCAGTAGGAGCCGAGCTTTCAGCATGTGAGGATGTACGGGCGGTATAAGATATACTGTTATCTTTGGAAATGTTTGTTCTATAATATTATCAAATAAAAACCCGTAAAACACACTAAAGACATGCCATTATGAGACTCTCAAGAAATATGCATGAACTTAAACTCTTCGCCATTTAATATTTTGCTCGAAAACATTTTACATGGAGAAATTCAATAGAAGCGGAATTTAATTAGCTTTTCATTGATATATTTTGTTTTCTGCTAAATGAATTAGAACCATACATACATTAGCGTTAACTAAATAAATAACATCATCAATCGGGAAAAATTACCCGATTTCATGATCTTTTTAGTTAGTTAACGCTAATTTATGTATGGTTCTAATTCATTTAGCAGAAAATGAAATATAGCAATGGAAAGCTAATTAAATTCCGCTTCTATTGATATTCTCCATGTAAAATGTTTTTGAGCAAAATATTAAATGGCGAAGAGTTAAAGTTCATACATATTTCTTGTGAGTCTCATAATGGCCTTTCTTTAGTCTGTTTTACGGTTTTTTATTTGATAATATTATAGAACAAACATTTCCGAAGATAACAATATATCTTTTATACTGATAAACATATATTAGGTACGAAATTACCCGATTTCATGATGTTATGTATTTAGTTAACGCTAATTTATGCATGCTGCTAATTCATTTATCAGAAAACAAAATATAGCAATGGAAAGCGAATTAAATTCCGCTTCTATTGATATTCTCCATGTAAAATGTTTTCGAGAAAAATATTAAATGGCGAAGAGTTTAAGTTCATGTGTATTTCTTGAGAGTCTCATAATGGCATTTCTTTAATGTGTTTTACGGGTTTTTATTTGATAATATTATAGAACAAACATTTCCGAAGATAACAATATATCTTTTATACTGATAAACATATAATTAGGTAGGTAAACTTGTCATCTCGGTGGCCTCGTACAGACGCCGTCCGTGACGTCATCAATCTCAGGCGCAGGCCTTTACATGCAGACGGCTTTGGCAGAGCTCCCCCGTTAGGAGGTCATTTCATTATTACTTTCACACTCGTTCTGACCTGTAGAAAGGTGATCCGGTTTACGGTCATTTCGCCCACATGTCAGTTCGCCCCCAAGTCAGTTCGCCCCCACTAAAGTTGGTTCGCCCACACTGCACAAATATGTTTCTATTTTTTTTTTTTTTTTTTTTTATTTTGTTTATATATACATCACAAAGAACTGACCAAGGGCACAACAAAAATGGGTAACACAAAAATGTAGTAAACACTTTATTAAAAACCCAAGAGAAACATACAAAGAATATAGGTTACGAAAACTCGTTATTCGATAAATGAGATTCAAAAAATTTGAATCTGGATTCGAATTAGAATAACGCAGTTGGGAGCGAACTCTTGTGAAATACGGACGACAAATCTTTGGGCAAGCGCTAAGCATTCAGAGAGAGAAATTAAGTGACTGTACTTAGAAACGACAGAGAGTGTGACTGAGAACTTATTTGATAATTCTGACTTTGTTAATTTTGGAGAGTTCTATCTTTTGTAATAAAAGAAAAAGATAGACATAATAATTATCCCATGAACCCAACTAACCACTTAGTGAACTTACTACAACCCCCAACCTACATTTGACGCCAACTCTAACTTGGCGTTGCACAGTAAAGGAGTTATCTAATGTGGGCGAAATGACTCCACCGAGTGGGCGAACTGACTTTGGGCGAAACGACCTATTGGTGTGGGCGAACTGACGTGTGGGCTAAATAACCGGATACCGGTGATCCAGACACAGTCATGTTCTAAATATTAGCCATGAAAATCACACCCAAAAAACTTTATTGGGTTTCCGGAAAATAAAAATATCTCGTTCTGAAAAAAAACACTAATTTTAGGCAAGGAAAAACGGGTAAGTTCCTCAGAAAATGACCGCGCAGTCCTCGTCCACTTTTTACGGCTATCTCGGCTACCGTAGTTATGATGCATTGTTATTCAAAGGGTAACAAGATATTTGCTCGCTTCTATTTACGCGCTGTGTCTGCACAGTACAACTTCACACGGCCTCCCTATGCACATATGTTGTACGTCTTCTAAAAGTATTCGTGCTACTTGTCTAACCAAAGCCAACCATTCACTCACTGACTGGGCGATAGTAAACTATCGCTATTATGCTGAATTCGGTACCGTAGCACGTCATTTCGGTATTATTCTAGTGTTTGCCCATACTCCCCAATCTCCCCCAAAACAAGCTTGGGGACCTAGGAGAATGCAGGATATATGGCCGGGGTACAAAATATGCGTCGCAACCACATACTTTTTGAGTTATGGCAGTTATAAAAATTCCCTAGATCTAGGGAAAATTAATTGGATTTCTTCGGAGTCCATAGACGTGTGAACTTTGACGATCCTCACAGAATGATGACCGAAGTGTCGAGAACCTCCCCAACCCCCCGCTAGGAGGATAGGGTAGGTTAGGTTAGATTTGGTTAGGTTAGGTTAGGTTATCGGTGGGTCAAGCCCCCCCCCCCCCACCCGCTAGGTTAGGTCAATTTTGGTTAGGCAAATTTCTCTAGATATAAGGAAATTACCCTATATCTAGGGAATTTTACCCCCCTAAACAACTCTTTTAAATTACGTGTTTCCGGCGCATAATTTATTCCCCACCCGAAAACCCCGCATTGCCACACCTGTGAGAATGCGGGGTTTGAAAACCAGAATGAAAACCCCGCATTCCCAAACTTGTTTGGGGGAAGTGGGAGAGTATGGGCAAACACTAGAATTTTACCGTAATTTCTGCCAAAGATGCCAGCAGTGGATGTTGCTGGTACATAATTTATTTCTGTTTATCATCAGAATCCTCGTATAATGCGAGCACAGCCCTACACAAGACAGGAGAAAACTCTACTTCCTCTTGCCTCGCCAGCTTGGTTTGTTTGTAAACAAAAAACGGGGTTTTTGCGTTCTATTTGTGACACGCGAACCCAGAACCAGGAACTGGTCCCAACCCTGAACTGAATGAACTAGTTCCTTGAACTCGTGCACAAATGGAAGAGGCCTTTAGAAAGAACGATAAATAAAGAAATAAATGGATAGGAAACAAAATGCAACACTCACGCCTTCCACGGTCGCCTTGCCAGAGATGTAAACACAGTCGCCCTTCCATTGCCTTGCCTGAATGTGCTGCCTCCTGCCTCACTGCCTTGCCAGCACCAACAACACCACCAGCACCACCAGCAGTACCAGGAGTATTCAATATATTAGACACCAGCAATACACATCGATGCTATTTCACAAGAAAATAAAGACAGTACGCTTCGTAGGCCCCCTCTTCCTCCTCCCCCTCTGCGCCACTGCCCAGCAAGCGCCGAATCGCCAGTATTGCCATCCAAAAATTGTAACTCACGCTAGCATCGACTTCAAAACACGCTAGATTATGCCCATAACCATTAGATTTTGGAGTTAATCATGAGACTTTTGCATATTATCATACCCAAGCTTATGAAAGAAAGAAAACAGCAATCTTGTTGATAGGTTCAGGTTTTCGTATCAGTGTTAGAACTACGTAGTATTAGTATAGTACCTACTTAGTAATAGTAGCTATTGTTTTAGCAGTAGTATCTGAGTACGCATAAAGCAGCATTTGCATTACAAACATCCTGGGAAAAACAGTCACGTTAGATGCATCTTTTCTCCACTTCCTCTTCTTCGCACGGCGTACGCACCTATGTAGAACTATGCAGACACTGACGACTGCTTGTTAGCTAAACTGTATAACTTTCGATGTTCCAATTTCTCGTTGCTACATCAGGTAGTGTTTTGCAATCGAAACACGCTATTCCATTTCCTCGACTCTAATTCTCTATATTGGAGTTTCAGTGAGGCGAAATGAGTACAAATGTTGCAAATTCCGCCACTTCATTGAACTGATTGGATTCAGATGCATCTCTAAAGCTTCTTACTTCACTGCAAAGCAAGATGGTTTTGGTAACTGGCTCAGCGATAATTATTCAAATGACTGATAGTCAATATATGAGCTTGTCTTTTATTATGATTAATACATACACATTTTTCTAAGTCTAAGATTTCAAATGCGCATAATATATAAAATATTATGTGTAGACAAAAATCGAAAGAAACTAGCCTGCCAGGGGCCGGATGTTCGAACGTTCGTAACGCTTCTCTAAGATCATCTTTGCACTTAGATTGATCTTGGAACGTTCGTAACGCGTTTAGAGGTAGTTTCAAACGATCTTTGCGAACATCCATCCGCCATATTTGTTTGTTTTTCCACCATATTTGTTCATTAGTGCTAGGGTTGCTGAGAGCACTCGCACACGTTCGTAGGGTCGCATGATGAAGGTTTTCTAATATACAAGCATATAAAGTTATGCTATTAGTTGTTTATTTCATGTTGAGTTGTTTAGGGTTGTCGAACGCTGTAGGGGGAATGTGAAGGTGCAATGAATGTATGCTGCCGAATGCCTATAGTGACTGGAATGAGTGAAGTGCAAATAAAAAGAAATGTGTCTTGTGCTAGAAGGGTAAGAGAGATGTATGGGAGAGGAAGATGCGGGAAGTGGAGAGGAGAATAGGAGACAAGGATGAGATGGAGAGAATGAGTCAAGTGAAGGATACGGATGGACTAGCAATACAGGGAGTTTCGTACACAAGTTGTTTCGTACCCAGGTTTTGTTAGTTGTTTCGTACACTGATTTTGAGTTTTTTCGTACATACCTGGGGCCGGATGTTCGAACGTTCGCAACGCGTCTCTAAGATCATCTTTGCATTTAGATTGATCTTGGAACGTTCGTAACGCGTTTAGAGGTATTTTCAAACGATCTTTGCGAACATCCATCCGCCATATTTGTTTGTTTTTCCACCATATTTGTTCATAGTGCTAGGGTTGCTGAAGAGCACTCGCACACTGTTCGTAGGGTCGCATGATGAAGGTTTTTCTAATATACAAGCCATATAAAGTTATGCTATTAGTTGTTTATTTCATGTTGAGTTGTTTAGGGTTGGTCAGGACGCTGTAGGGGGAATGTGAAGGGTGCAATGAAAAAAGTGAGATTGGAACGAACGAAGGGTGGGTACGCAAGGTGTATGAAGAATGGATAGAGAAGCAGATTAAAGGCGTTTTCTGCGGGGGATTTTTGGTTGCAATCGGAAAATTTTCGATTGCAAACGGTCACAACAACAACAACAACAAATGATTGCGGGTCGGGCCAATCATCTTCCCTGGATGGTTCACCTAGGATCGAAATTTGAGCAACCGAAAATTTTTCGGTTGCAATCAGGATCCCCGCAGAAAACGCCTGAAGTAAAATGAGTGCTGGAACGGCAAATAAACTAGGTAACCTTGATGTGTGTGTTTAGGGGAGGAAAGGACTAGCAATACAGGGAGTTTCGTACACAAGTTGTTTCGTACCCAGGTTTTGTTAGTTGTTTCGTACACTGATTTTTCGTTTTTTCGTACATACCTGGTGTGTCGTTTCGTAACTCTAGTCATCAAGTTAAACTCTGAGCTGAGTGTACGAAACGACTATAGTTTCATATAGACTACGAAACAACTTTTAGGTGTACGAATCTACTGGTGTACGAAACAACTTGTGTACGAACTGACTGCATCCTCCTCTCATCAATGCTACGGAGAGGCAAAGATAAGAGACATTCGAGCACCGGTGTACTAGTGCGTGGAATGCATGTACACCTACTGTAGGTGGAAAAGTGAAATACATAAAGGTATAAGTGCAGTTTGATGTTTAGACCAATACAATACAACACAACCAATCGGTGGTTTTAAGTATCCTGAACGTTTCGTTCTTATTATAAGGAGTATTTCTAACCCACACAAAAGCTGTCGGAAATGTAAAAATAACACATAGGGATCTGGGGGGGCGAAACCCCCCCAGTGAGGATAGGTTACGTAATCAATGCCCGGGTTAGATTACTTAACTAGCAGGGGGTCTTGGGGGACGTAGCCCCCCCCCATTATGTCAGAAGAGTATTGGTCAAAAGGGAGTATTGGTTGAAACTGCATATTTACCTAAAAGAGTGTGTAGAGGATAAAGGAATGTGTGATTGGTGGGCAAGAATGTCTGAGAAGAGTACGTAGGTATACACTTTAATGGTAGAGTATTGGTCAATAGGGAGTATTGGTTGAAACTGCATATTTACCTAAAAGAGTATGTAGAAGATAAAGGAATGTGTGATTGGTGGGCAAGGATGTCTGAGAAGAGTAGGTACACTTGAATGGTAGAGTATTGGTCAATAGAAAGTATTGGTTGCAACTGCATATTTACCTAAAAGAGTATGTAGAGGATAAAGGAATGTGTGATTGGTGGGCAAGGATGTCTGAGAAGAGTAGGTACACTCTACTCCAACTCTAAGAGATGGTATGTGAGTAAAGCGAAAGTATTGAATTAATTGAGTTCAATGATGGAAACTGGGGTAGTGAGATGTTATTCTAGGCAAGTTCACGACCACTTAAATTGTGGGGTTAAAGCACATAAAAATCACTTGAATGCAGGCTTTCATTTCAACCTAACCCATCTACTGTAATATGTCAAGTCGGTATTATTCGGTGCTGAGATGGGGGGGAATCATCCCCGCTCAATCACTAACCTAACCTAGATATATAGTCAACTGGCCAACCTAACCTGACCTAACTGTTCAGGCTATTGCTGGTATTTAATCCCTGAATTCAGAAACACGGTTAAATAGGAACACTCGCCGATGAAAAAAATAGGAACGTCGGCGAGAATTCCTATCGGCGACAGTTCCAGGTATTGTCTAGTTACTTGGATAATGTATCCCATTAATAATACCCACCCTAAAATTGGTGGGTATTAGATTGGTAGTGGGCTTTCAAAAGTCCTAGGATTCTTACCTTTTTTTTTTTTACATCTGTGCCTATAGCGCCTGTAGGCAGTGGTGACCCAGGGCTCGGATGGTAGGCTCTGGAGGTTCACTTGAGGGCTCTGATGGTTGGTCCTCGCCCGTGGCGGCGCAGGCAGGATTCTTATAGTGACGCCTGTGATTAGAGGCTCATGCCGCCCCCCTGTGCCCTCCGATGCACTCGCAATCCAAGTTAAAGTTGATGGGCAGGGCATGTGGATGTTCTTAGGCCACTCGACGGTGCAGAAAGGTTTTTTGGTTTTCTTCGGGGATCGAACTCGGGTCACCGAGAACGCCAGTCGGAGACGCTAACCACTCCGCTACCGCCTCCTCCTCCACCTACATCATCGTGTAGATTTCTTCATTCTGAGTATTTTGAACTCCATTTGTCATGGTACAATTGAATAATAATGGCGTTACATGTACGTACTACCGAAAATCTACCGTTATTTCAGCCATAAACGGTTAAGTTAGGTTAAGTTATCAGATTAGGTTAGTTTAGGTTAGAGGTGGGGTTTGGTTTAGTCGTCTAAGTTAGGTTAAATCAGACTAGGTTAGGTTAGAGGTGGGGTTTGGTTTAGTAGCATGATATCAAGAAAAAATAAAATTATCAATAATATGGCAGTGCGAAGCGGTGCAAGGTTTGCGGGGCATACATCCCCCCATACCTGTAAACAAAAAAATATTTCTGACAAAAACGAGTGCCATATTCATTCAATACACATTAATACGATTCAGGAAAACTAAGTTTCGGCCTCGAAATCGTTGAAAGCCCACTACCGAAATTTTACTAATAGGGTGTAAGTGGCAGCTATTAATCATTCAATTCATATATAATTATTCGCGCTGGCTAAAACGGTAAAATTATAATCCTTTCCCGCCCTTATTAGTGTTTTTTTTCTCTCCAGACCTTCACAAATCCCTTCAGATACCTCTAAAACGATATTTAAGTGGGGGAGTTACCCCCTTTAACATCCCCTTACCCCACCTAAAGTCCTAAATGACCCCCCAAAATAATACTATCCTAACCTCATTATAACCTTATCTAATCCTGCCAATAACCTCCTAGCGAGACCTAAGGTGCAGGAAAGAAATATAATTTTACCAGTTCAGGTTATATTGAGGTTATAAGTTTGTATTTTGTTGTGTGGGGACGCGCCAGGAGGTTATATAGTGAGCATACGTCTTCAGTCTTCAGATATTTCCCTTGGGGAGGCATGATATTTGTTTACATTCTAACTGCATTATAATTGGCTAACAATCTCAAAGGTTGATGAAATCTTTCCTCTGATTGGCCAAGCGACAGTCAGCTGAGTTCCATTCCTCATGGTCGGAACGGAACAGAACGAGCTTGAAGATCGCATCATTGTGAGCTAAGAACATTCGGACGATCCTTTGAAAATACATTTTTATGGTGTTCGTAGCCCAAGATCTAAGATGGCCGCTATGAACACCCTAAGATGAGCTTAGAGGCGGAAAGTTACGAACGTTCGAACATCCAGCCCCTGCATCAGAGGTGTCTTCGATACGCTTGGTTTGATAGTCCTGATGGTTATGATGATAGGCATGGTTTTCCCCGCATCTGTACGGCATCACAACAAAGCCACGCGGCGCCTAAACTCCCATTTTCTGATGCTTGTTTTCTAATCCCGTCTTCGTATCAAGACCGCGCTCAAAAACAGCAAATCTTGGATTGGTCTTCGTAATCCAAGACGGTGCTTGGACGACAAAAACACGGCTTAAGAACTCACATGCTTCCCATTAACTCTACCTTCGATTGCGAGTGCATCGGAGGACACAGTGGGGCGGCATGAGCCTCTAATCACAGCCTTCACAGGCGTCACTATTAAAATCCTGCCTCCGCCACCATAGGCGAGGGCCAACCATCACTGTCCTCGAGTGAACCTCCATACATGGTCTACCATCCCACCCCTGGAGGTCACTGCTTACAGGCGCTATAGGCAATAAAAAAAAGAATAAAAAAAAGAGATAAGCTTTACTGCAGCCCTTGAGGTCCAGTGTGGAGCGGGCCACGGGCCACGGCTCTGTTAAGGTTAGCAAACTTCTCCTGCTTCTTCCTAGTAAACAAATATCTTGGAGTTGATGCTTTGGTAGTGTGAGCATTCCTCTGCAGTTTCTGGACACTTAGCTACTACATTTCATTGAGGTGTGCACGAGAACCTAACACAGTTTGTTGCAGTCCACTGTGTCCTTGGTTGTCACATTGGCTTCATGTAGGATATAGTTGAGGTCAGCATCACTCAGCTCCCGCTCTGGCTCATCACCTCCAACCAGTCTCTTGAAGTCATTCTCACCCACCTTGCCATCAGCAGTGCCAAATACCTTCATAAAGAGAGCCTCGATATCATATATGCTGATTTCTGGAAGCTACTCAGCCAAGCTGCAGAAATGCTCAAAAGGCATTGTCTCCGTCGCGGCCTCCTGCCAGTGTTGAGCCAGAAAGGCAGGAGTGGGTGGGGCTGAGGCCAGCGTACTGAAGGGCTCTCTTCACCTCTTCACTGTTACTGAGGTCCGCAGCTACAGAGGCCTTCACACACAGGTAGACGGCCAGCAGCTCCTTCTATCGGGACTCTTCCAAATCCATGGCTCAGGAGTGTCCATCTGTGTGGCCAGCATAGCAAGCAGGATACAAGAGACTGTACGAGTACTCATGGGCCTCGTTATGGTGAGGGACAGGGTATCGTTTGTCCCCCCACACTTTTAACGTTAAAAGTAACGTTATAATTTTTCCATGGAACAGTTTTCAGCTAAACTATTATTAAGCAGGGATTGAAAAATAGTCTTATCTCTAAAGCCATTTACAATAAAATGTTGTGCTGGCATTGTATATACATTTACCCTCACATAACAAAAATGCTTGATTGGCGGCTGGGGGGTTTCGTCACCCGGACGCATATTCCCCAACACAATGTGAGTATGTGGTTTCCAAGTGAAGACGCTTGGCTGTAGCTCCGAAACTAACCATAGGATTTTCTTGAAAATACCCTCATTGTGATTCCCACACAATGTTACTGACAGAATTAGTGAAGCCTGACCTACCCAAACCGTAACCTAACGTAACCTAACCTGACGTGTTCAAAAGTAAACGCGACATACTGTTCCAGAAACGGGAATATGCCACCCGGACTTCCCATACAGTGCTCACAAGATAATATATGTTGCTGATTGTTGCCCCACGTTTGAAGACAAAACGAGACCCCTGCGAGTACTTCATCAAGGAAAGCTGCTTTGTGAAATATACATTCTCTTGTTTTAATTAAGTAGCTGCAAGGTGATTCCCAATGCCTGAGTGTTTTAATTCAACGTCTATAATGGTCCTGTTAGTAGCTGGTGCCACTTTGCAAATCATCAATATACCAAAACTTCCGATCAGCAATAATTGCCATCTACAATATTTGACACTGTAGGTTAATTTACCTGTACACTTGTACAAACAGCAAACTTGTGGCGGCAATGTGAGGAGTGAAGCAGTTTGGGAGGCGCTGTGATAGGCGGGCGACAAGCTGTGCAGCGGTGCAGGCAAGGCACACCACAGGCACGAACAGCTGAATTTTAGCCCTGGGCTGACCAACCATCGGCTCAATACAAGCCGGAACCTGCTTCACCTTTGTGCTATTTTTTAAAGAAGAATAGCAACCAGCAGGGGCGCCGAGATAATTTAAATGTGCCGGGGCAGGACTAGTTTGGGCCCATTCCTGCAGTAGGTAAAGGTTGAGGTAGAGGCGGGGGCATTCCTGCAGTAGGTAAAGGTTGAGGTAGAGGCGGGGCATTCCTGCAGTAGGTAAAAGGGTTTAGGTAGAGGCGGGGCATTCCTGCAGTAGGTACAGGTTGAGGTAGAGGCGGGGCATTCCTGCAGTAGGTAAAGGTTGAGGCGGGGCATTCCTGCAGTAGCTAAAGGTAGAGGCGGGGGCATTCCTGCAGTAGCTAAAGGTAGAGGCGGGGGCATTCCTGCAGTAGGTAAAGGTTGAGGCGGGGGCATTCCTGCAGTAGCTAAAGGTTGAGGCGGGGGCATTCCTGCAGTAGCTAAGGTAGAGGCGGGCATTCCTGCAGTAGGTAAGGTAGAGGCGGGGGCATTCCTGCAGTAGGTAAAGTAGGAGGCGGGGGCATTCCTGCAGTAGGTAAAGGTAGAGGCGGGCATTCCTGCAGTAGGTAAAGTAGAGGCGGCGGCATTCCTGCAGTAGCTAAAGGTAGAGGCGGGGGCATTCCTGCAGTAGGTAAAGGTAGAGGCGGGGGCATTCCTGCAGTAGCTAAAGGTAGAGGCGGGGGCATTCCTGCAGTAGGTAAAGGTAGAGGCGGGGGCATTCCTGCAGTAGCTAAAGGTTGAGGCGGGGGCATTCCTGCAGTAGCTAAAGGTAGAGGCGGGGGCATTCCTGCAGTAGCTAAAGGTAGAGGCGGGGGCAGACGTAAGGTGACGAGAGTCCCACTTTTTCAGCGTCTGTCCCGCTTTTTTAACCCCTTGAGGCCACACCGTGATTTTCATTGTAATCTGGGTACCATTAGACGTTTTTTTTTGTGAATATCAGCAATATTTTATAGATATGACCTGTTTAGTATCCTTGTCGACTAACTTATGTGGTATATTCAGTTACTTTTCGTAATTTTATGGCTAACAACAGACGCTTTTTTTTTATAGCAAAGGAAAGATCTGGGTTTGAAGAGGTTAAATGTTAGTAAAATATCCCGCTTTTTTGCATTTGTCCCGCTTCTTTGTTTTTTGTGCTACTATATTGCCCAACTTTTAATGGAATAGAATGTTAAAAAAATAAAATGAATTTCTCAGAAATACATTCAAGTGCACTGTTGACCAGAAATAGTTCATCCACGAGTGATAAGACATGATACACATACAACAAAAGCAATAACCAAACACTAAATTGATAATAATATAAGTAAAATCATAATAAAATTCATCAAGATTACATACAGAATACATATATGGCACATTCATTTTACAAACAATGGCGTTTTCCTTGCTTTCCTCTTAGCAAAATTATGAAGCACAACATCAAAATCAAGAGATCATGCAAGTTGAAACTCAATACTGAGTCTAGCCAAGTCCACAAGTCGTGTTTGGGTCATTGTTGCGATGAACTGTTTGTAGGTGCCTCATTTCCACCACCATATCTTGACTGATATCGGCAGGATACTTATCTGCCGGTGACTTTGATTTAAGTTCCAGCTCCTCTGCTGATATTGTTAGGTACTTCCAGAGGAAACTGAAGTTTTCAGAAATATTCTTGGCAAGTTTGAATGTAACAGTCAGTCAGCCAATTAATTATTCAATAATATATGTATAACGCAGACTTTCTGAAAAATGCTTCTTTAGGTGACTCATCTGCATGAAATCTTTTTTTGCGTTTAGGTCCAGCTACTTTACCACGACCACGATACAGTTTCACCTCGATGTCCAGGTTTGAAGCAACTAGCTTTGCTTCATTCCACATACTAGCTTTCTAGTTATTTCGGAGATCTGTCAGTTCTACAAGCAAGCCCTCTATGTTTGATGGGTCCTATGGGCCTATCAAAGCCTCAATGGGCCCCCAAAAAACCCATGGGCCCCCCCAAAACCCTATGGGCCCCCCCAGAACCCCATGGGCTCCGGGGCAAATTCCCCGGCAGACACCTCCCATTCCTCGGCATTCCCACCTCTCGGTGGGCCTGGCTATCAGGTAGGCGAACATACCGATGAGTGCCTCAAAACACCAATATTCCAGGCAAGGGAGAAATCCAACCTCATTCTTCAAGGGCAAACTCTTCCAGAGATCTTTAAATCAGTTTTTTTTACATATCGCCCCAAAAAATACCTATACTTGTTTTTTATATGAGTGTGCACCTCGAAATTCAATTTATGTAAGCTATTGGTACTATTTATAATCTGTTTTTATATCTCGTTTCTACACACATTAATGACTCATACTGCATGACCACCTGTCCTGAAGGGTCATGCGTCATCTTCAAAAATCCCACAGTAAAAGTCCACAAACAATACTTTTCCGCCTTGTGCGGAAAAAAAGTATTGTTTGTCACCACAACCTTCATGTAGGATTATACAAACGATGGGAAAGCTTCGAGGTTATGCCATCATAGTGCTGCGATCTTCCCTATGTGCTGCAGAACATGGGTGTGTGTGTAACTGTGTATTGTGTGTAAAGTCATGCCCACTATAACAATCCCGTGACGCTGGGTGCGGGTGTCCACACGCTGCACCTTCGGCTTGGTTGTGCTGCGATCCAATGTTATGCTTGGGAGGGGATAAGGATACTGTTTTTTCCTACTTACATATACACTTCTCAAGGTTGTCTTGACTGCGATCTACTCCACAGGGCAGTGGTGCTTAACTTTTTTGGGTGACTGGGCCACATTAGATGGGCAATGTGTGATAAAGGCCTCATGTTCAGTGGCGTAGCTACGGCCCATGAGAATATGGTGTCCCCAAACTGGCCATGGCTGCCGTATTCTGTATAATACTCTAATACCCACCACTGATCTGATCTTAGAATGTACTCTTCTATATGACAACAGACTGCCCCTGATGGCCTGCTGATCTCCGCTTGCCTAGTGCCCCCCCCCCCATATACCCAGGTGTGTCCCCCCATTGATACCTATTGCTACGCCACTGCTCGTATTGCCTTTAATGTGAATACGCGTTGTAATTTATCTATTTTACACAGTGATAACACTGATTATAAGTATATATTGTAAACTTCCATAAGGAGCCGTAATCAGAACACATCTCACAGAACACCTCTCACATAATTTGGTTACTTGCCGAAGGCCGCATTTGAACCTCCTTGAGGGCCTCCAACAGTGGCTTAAGCACCCACCCTTGCCTTAAGGCAATACTTGTTGGTTCTTGAAGGACACACGTTGAGATAAATGTTATGACTTTGATATATTTGTTATGAAGGGATTCGAAGGCGGTGGACATGAGGTTGAGGACAGTGACTCCCACACCCACCGGCAGCCGAGGGAGGGGAGTATCCGGAGGGGGCGAATGCCTGATATAACACACACTGAGGAGCTGATGGCCACTCAGTGAGGAGCGACTGCACTGACCACTCTTGCCCTGTAATCGCTTTGTCAGGTAAGTCGTGTTATGTGTGTTATGTGTGTTACGGAAAAAAAACTTAAAAGGTACGGCATGGGTGATGAGCCATGTGGGGCAGACATCCCTGCCTTAGCATATCTGGTATTTTTTCTTGTGCCTATAGCCAGTGGTGACCCAGGGCTCGGATGGTAGACTCTGGAGGTTCATTTGAGGGCTCTGATGCCCTCGATGATGTCTCTGATCATCTGAGGACATCTCTGATGTCCTCGCCCGTGGTGGCGCAGGCAGGATTCTTATAGTGACGCCTGTGATTAGAGGCTCATGCCGCCCCCCTGTGTCCTCCGATGCACTCGCAATCGAAGGTAGAGTTGATGGGCAGGGCATGTGGGTGTTCTTAGGCCACGACGGTGCAGAAAGGTTTTGAGTTTCTTCGGGGATCGAACTCGGGTCACCGAGAACGCCAGTCGGAGACGCTAACCACTCCGCTACCGCCTCCTCAATTGCTCTGATATTACTCACAGGTTTCCCTGGATACATGATAAAGGTTTGAAAAGTTACAACTGGGTGTCTTTTGTAGTTTTGGTGCAATGGCCACAAGAACAATACTGAATATGGGTATTGTGTCGACGGCAGGACTTTTCATTGTTTGTAACTGGCTACCATTTAAGACATGTGGAAATTATCCATCAACTACCCTCTTAATTTGTAGACTGGTAGTTTTATTCCTCCCCCCATTGGTAATGAAAAAAGTGTTGTTCGCTCACCATAGCGGGATAGTAGGAATATATATATATATATATATATATATATATATATATATATATATATATATATATATATATATATATATATATACATTCATATATTATATATACATATATATATATATATATATATATATATATATATATATATATATATATATATATATATATATATATATATATAGTTATAGTTATAGTTATAATGGTATTGGGTAGAAATTAAGGTAATTGAAGTAAAATATAAATATTGGGATATGTTCGTATGGAAAGCGCTTCGTGTCCTGGTGGAACGCCGAAGTTAGTTTCGACAGGGGATGCTTACGGCCTATGTTGATCTCAAGAAGGAGTTTGATTCAGTGCATCGTGAGTCACTCTGGGATCTTCTGCGATTTCGCCGAATTCCTGGAAAGACTATTGGTTTGATGACTGGTCGGTATTCTGGGACTGAGAGTGCTATGAAGTGTGGGGGAGGTGTATCCAGCATATTTCCTGTGAATACAGGAGTGAAGCAAGGGTGCGTTCTTGCCCCATCACTTTTCAACATTTGTATGTTCTGGGTATTGGGCAAAGTTGTAGATCAAAGTAATTGTGGCGCATCCCTCGGCAACACCAAGAGAATTGATCTTGTTTTTGCCGATGATGCAGTAATCTTTGCTGAATCGCTGGAGGTCCTGCATGGTGATGGCCTTCGAGGCGCTGCACGAGCAGAGCTGGGCACTAAATACATTGAATGCATTTAAATACTAAATACTAAATACTTGGGAGAAATGTATTTAAATACTAAATACTAAATACATTTTACGAATGTATTCAAATACTAAATACTAAATACATCAATTGTATTTAAATACTTTTGTAAATACATTTTAAATACACGCAAATTCTAACATGTCCGAAAAAAAAATGGATTTCCTTAGGACTTCCTTAGATTTTGGGTTTCCTTAGTTATTTCCTTCACAGGCCTAAATTTCCTTGAAATCAGGACATTTCCTTGCAAGCGGAAACACTGGTTCACTGTAACATCGGGGTTGCCAGATAGTTGGGCGGGTTTATGGCCAAATTAACTGATAAAAAAGTATTTACATTTTTATATTATAAGTATTTATATACAATGTATTTAAATACTCATAAACGTATTTAAATATTGTATTTAAATACATGACAACCAATGTATTCATAAATACATTTCTAAATACACAAATGTATTTGAATACGTATTTAAATACAAATGTATTTGAATACTGCCCAGCTCTGTGCACGAGGAGGCAAAGCCTTTGGGATTTGAGGTTTCCTGGCTCAAAACCAAGGTCCAGGTGTTTGGAGGCTTACTAGATGAAACATGCGTGCGGTGAGGACATTGAGATCTTGGAAAGTTTTACATACCTTGGTAGCGCAGTATATAATGATGACGGGTCACGTCAAGAAGTCTTACGGTGGATTGGCATAGCCCACGGTGTTATGGACTCGCTCAGCAGGAGTATTTGACGTTGTCGGTACCTGTGCAGGAGGAAAAGATCCGGATCTTCAAGTCGCTAGTGATCCCTGTCTTACTCTATGGTTGTGAGACATGGATAATAATAGCAACTTGAAGAGACGAATCGATACCTTTGGTAATAAGTGTCTTCGCGGAATCATGGGGTATCGCTGGGATGATTACGTGTCAAATCAGCGATTGCTCCGTGAGAATGAATCGAGGCTATTGCCTGCACAGTCCGTCAGCGCCAACTTCGACAATATGGGCATGTGGCACGCTACCCTGAAACCGATCCTTCCCATCGGGTTGTATCTGTAAGAGACAATCTGGCGTGGAGGAGGCCAAGGGGGCGCCCACAAGGCTCGTGGCTGGGGCAAATTGATGCTTTTTGTCGAGAGCTGCTTGGTATAGGAAGGGAGCCTTCATGGGGACTCACGCGTGGTGAACCCCGGGAGTGGCGTCGTAGGGTGGGCGAGGCGACGCGCCCCCCGGCGTATGCCCCCATTGATTGATTGATTGAAATGGTAAATAAACAATCTCCGTGGTATTGACTGTTGCCTTTGGGTTGGTATTGTATTGACACCTTGATTAGAAACTACTGGTTTGGGTGAAAGCAGCCGTTGTTATATTCTTGCCTCAGATACATTGACAAGTAGATAAGCAGGTATTCGGGGCGGCCGCTGCCTGTGGATCAGTTCCAGATTCAGTAGCACTTCAGATTCCAACATAATAGACCTCTTGCTAAGCTTCTCCAAGTATCACGAGAAATTGTATATACTTCGTGTGTATATAGATAACCGAGTTATCGGTTAGAGAAAAGGACGTGTTTTAGCAAAACTGCGAATATCTCGCCGCGTCAAGCTGGTTGAAACCATGACGCCTGAATCCAAAACACTCAGCTCCGGCCCTGTGATCACGCGCGCCACGCCGAGTGCATGTTTGTGCAATATTGATAAAGTCCTTCAAACCAAAATAACCCTACTATCCACCTGATAAGCACTCTGAGTTAGCGCTAGCCGGGGCAGGCGTCAGGAAACGATAGTTTTGGGTTTTTTGAAGGTAAGAATTCAAGTTTAAACATATAGTATTTTGTGACATAAATTTCCACAACATAAACAGATATCACATATATCGATAAGATTCGTGCAGGTTTATCACTGTCATTCCCTTCCTTCCAGGGCGAGAATGTATGTGTCAGCATTTGTGGCGGTGTGTCTGGCGATGGGGAGCCAAGCCGCTCCAGCCGCTGATGAAATCACACATCTGCCTGGCCTGACCCATGACATTGCGTTCAAACACTACAGCGGATATTTGTTGGGCGACACTGGAAAGCATCTCCACTACTGGTAGGTTGGCGGCCAGGGTGGGTTTACACAATACTAATTCAGTTAATCATGGATATTTGTTGGTTTGAGATTTGTCACCTGTGCAGCAAGAAAAAAAAAGTGTTCCTACCCGTGCCAGGTTTGTAGAGTCGTCCCGTGATCCTGTGGGCGACCCGGTGGTGCTGTGGATGAACGGCGGTGCCGGCTGCTCCTCCATGGAGGGACTTCTGGCAGAATTGGGACCCTACCTCATCAACCCTGACGGCAAGACTTTGAAAAAGAATCCATATGCTTGGAACACTGTAAGTTATCGGTAATTCTGTAACAAAAGTTTTATTCATAAACCTTTCTTTCTAGATTCTGACAGTCATTATATTTTCAGTCTGGTAATTATCCTGGAGTCAGTGTATGATGTAGTGCAAGGGAGAGGTGACTGATATAGTATGGTAATATGTAAACAGTGATGTAAGGACCAGCAGAGACGAAAGGAGGCTCATTGAGGAGAAGTGTAGTAAAATGACACATATGGACCTGGTCCTAGGGTATCCTGGGGTTGGGGGCCATTTATATCTTTTTCTTTTTTTTTCCTATTGCTTTCTCTTAAGAGAGAAGCACGGGCTAAATATAAAGCCCGTAAGAGTGTTCGGTATTTATAAATGTTAACGGGGGGGAGGGTAGGAGGAAACAAGGGCAGCGAGCGTAGGTAAAGGTGAGGAGGCAACGACACGTGCAGCCCGTACATAATCCGGCTCTGGGGATCACGTCCATTCCTAGCCAAGGGTTGATGGGGTAGCAGAGGGACGTGCCCGTGGCTGGTCACAGTGCATCATGGCATACCATATAGATTTATCCGGTGTAGCGAGGGCTTGATACTAGTCAGTATTGAATTGGCCAAGATGATCCTGAGCCATTTTTTTATGAAAATCAAATTTGATTTAATATTCAATATTGATGTTATATAGAATTTTCATGTATGACTTCTTTCAAAATTTTGCAAATAATTTATTTGAAATTTGTTGCATCATTTGTAGATCAATGTCTTGCTTATTTTCTACATAAAAAAATTGTATTAACATCTGCCGTTAGAGACAGAGATCTCTTACATTAATCCCAAGGCATTGGATGCATTTTCTTCAGATGGCCAATGTGCTGTTCCTTGAAGCCCCAGCCTGTGTTGGTTTGTCCTATGACGACCATAACGAGTGTTCCACCGGGGATGATGAGACGTCCATGTCCAATTACTTAGCTCTTCAGGACTTCTTCACAAATAAGGTAATGATGGTCTTGCCACCAATACTAGTCACCAACTTAATATCTTAAGTAGGGTAGTTAATGGGTTATGGATTTATAAACCCCTGGAGACTGATATACATACAAATGATGTTACATACAAATATCTAAATCTATCAACATTCAGCTCTTGACATGCTCCTTCTCCCTTGTTCCCCAGTTTCCTGAGTACAGGAACAACAGTTTCTTTTTAACTGGAGAGTCCTATGCGGGTATATATGTACCCACCTTGGCTGTAAGGGTCCTCAAAGGAGCAGACACCTTCCCTATTAACCTACAGGGCTACGCCATAGGCAATGCTTTGTCCAGCAAGGAACTCAATGACAACTCACGTCTCTTCTTTGCTTATTACCATGGCCTCCTGGGGGATGAGTGAGTACTGATGCTCCATATTATATGTGCCTAAATAAGCCTCTTGATATTTAACTACTGATGTCATGACTCGTATTTGTCAGCCCGTGGTGGTAATGAGTGTTTGTGTGTCACGGCAGCCTCTGGGCCCACCTGGTGGAACACTGCTGCACGGGGGGCCACGCTTCCAGGCAAACCTGCAACTTTCACAAAACTACGTCGCCCGAGTGTATGAAAGATTTAGTTAAAGTTTTTGTCATCACAAGCTTTGGACTGAACCCTTACAACCTGTATGCCAATTGTTCCCTTACAACAGCTGGCCCATTTTCACGTTACCAAGCAGATCTCTCCCATATCATGAGACGCCACGACTTCCATGACTCCGTGATGATGGAAGCAAAAAGCACGTGAGTCCATAGTGTTGGTCTAGTATTATTGCTGTTTTATATAAAGGTTTGTTATGTTAAAATTATTTGATTTAGGAACGATCCAGCTTATTAGTATACTCAATACTAATATGATTTAATTCATCAGGTACCTTAATATGAATTCTGACCCTCCCTGCACTGGTGGAACAGACATCACCACTTATCTCAACACTCCTGAGGTGCGCCAGGCCCTCCATATTCCCTCACAGGTCCAAACATTTGAACTATGCAGGTACGCGGGCACCAGGTTCAATGATCCATATATGAATTACATGTATCAAATATATGATAAAAGTGTAATTTCATTGACATTTATTCATGTACAATAAATTGTACATACATATTGGAGCTCTTAATATTGTTTCTCTTTCAGTAGTAAGGTAAATTACACGAAAGAATACACGACCATGAAGCCCCAATACGAGTACCTGACAAGTCGGGTGCGGGGACTTGTCTACAACGGTGATATTGATATGGTCTGCAACTTTTTAGGCGATCAGTGGTTTGTGGAGAGCCTAGATCTACAGGTGAGCTGCCTCTGTACAAGTGCTGCATATTCTCACTCATGTCAAGGAGTAGGGGTGAATGGATTCACCCCTACAGAATGAATGAATGAATGAATGGCTGTAGAATCAATCCATTGCAGCAATTGTTCTTTGAAGTTTTTTTAGGAATGTTGTTGGTCATATTGAAAGTTTCCACTTGCTGACACTGCACATTCAGTTGCATATTTTCATTAAAGTCAGAAAAAGTCTCAAGCATATCTAAACACTGTTTCTTCATCTACAACACAACAGGTCAAGGAAGAGCGAATGATGTGGCACCATGGAGACCAAGTGGGAGGATTTGTGAAGCGTTTTGCCAACCTGGACCTGCTGACTGTACTAGGAGCTGGACACATGGTGCCGCAGGACAAACCAGCACAAGCCCTTAAGATGATCACTTCCTTTTTATTCCAGAAGCCTTATTAGTAAGGTGACTGGCTATTCTGTCTCTGACTTGTGATACTGGTTGTGTACGCCAGTTAAATTTTAGGTTGTGTATTTTTACCTTAGCTTGACACACGTTAGTGGGCCACCAGCTTTCTTTTTTTATCAACATTGGGTTCACTATTGATAACAGCATAGCGAAGGACAAACCAAACTAGCTGTTCATGCTAATTATATCAAGTTTGGTTACCCATACAGTGTGGGTAGCCGGTACTCTCCTATAGGGCTTTGTAACTGTTCATTAGTTAATGGTCAGCTCACGCGTGGTATAGATTGATACTAAGTTTACCTGTTCAGTGCTCCATATATTATCCTTTTACATAGTAGTTTGAGATATGTTACAATGCTGACTCAAGTTTGCTTCTTGGGGTCAGAGTAAATGACCAACCATTGTGCTGCCATAATGCATGTGCATAAATGCACATTGATGGATCAAAAGGTAGCCACCCCCTGTTCATATCGAGGGCAATCAGGGCAGTGGCAATGCTTACCTGTAGAATCGCACCTGAAGACACACAATCGCTGGAGTGACAAAAGCCATAAAACTTGCAGATTTTAACCTGAAGTGGAGGTAATGCAGGGAATTTCTACGAGTTTTATTGCTGCAATTATTTAATAAATCTTGCTAGGTGTTTATAAAATAATTATTAAACTCGAAACTTTAGAGTTTGTGTGAAGGTTTATTCTTCCCAGAATGAAGCAGCACAACTCCCAGTGTGTGCCTCAGTAATGACACCTATAGCAACTCTGTATTGTTAGTGCTTTTAGAACAAAGCAGCAGTATTGTATACCTCATATATTATAGCAATATTAAATAGATCGACGAATAAAGATCAAAGGCAAAAACCAGGACTTGGTCAAAATACCCAAGTGAAGGAATTGATCAGTGTATAAGCTCTGGATCCTTAAATAATAATGTTAACATATTACTAGATCAACCAACAAACAACGTGTTTATTTACATGAATGAGGAATGCAATGTGAGTCTGATTATTTTCAAGAATATAATTTTTCTAAAACCTTAAATAATTTCAGAAAACCAGGTCAGCATCAAGACACGTCAGTAAGGCACTAAAGGATCCCTTAGTACTTTCTCACATCACTGAGTATTCAACAGTTGACACACAAGATAGGAATGTAACATTTTGGCATGCAACAACCTGGTGTTCCAGTATGTGTCCAGCTGTAACAGTGACTAACTTGTAGTCACTAAAGCAAGGCTGCAAGAGTAATTTCTACTACATCAGTACCACATTGTACGTACAAGTGTGGTGGATAAAATCACTAGAACCACTCGGCTAAGTGGATATATCCTATTAGCTCGATTGGTAACACTCGCCTGTGAGAGAATATTCTGGTGAAGGTCGGTTCGAATCCTGCCGCGGCTAATTTTAATAGAAAAATGAAATGATTTATTGCCGAATTATGATTACCACCCTGAGTCATTTGTCTGTTGGAAGGACAACTGACGGATTTCGAAGGTATCTGGGCCCAGGCAATGTAAAGTCTCTGCAATCCGATAACGTGCCAGGCACATTACATGTCTCATCAACGGCACATGCAGTTCTTGTAAACATTGCACTGTCTTAACCAATCTTGATTAAAACTGCCCATCAGAATTCCCATCAGAATACCATTACATAAACTAAGTTTAAATAAGATAAAGAAGAGAGAAGAGAAATCCCTACCCCCCCCTTTTAAAATTACACGGCATTATCTTATTACATTCAAGTATTGTTACTTCTTATTTGAATACCATAATGTAGTTTTCATGTGTAGAATGTGTATCATAAGTATGTTTTCTAGAAAGTATTAACACCAAATTAAGCTTTCAAATATTTACAATCACACTGTAATCTAGATACGGTCTAGATGTAATATTGAAATGTATTTATAAAAGAAAAAATTGTGAAAGTAAGTATGACAGTTTTAGATAATTAACAATAAGTAGCAATTACATTAAACTAATAAATTAGGATTAAGAGGTTATGTAGATGTGAGTTAACGAGAAATGATGGTTCAAGTTTGTAAGAGGAGATGTAATAGAGAGAGAGATATGATATGAGAACAGAGAGAGAGAGAGGATTAGATGATAGTAGAGAAAGAGGGATGTAGAGAGAGAGCGAGAAACGTAGTAGAGAGAAGCTTAGAAGAATGAGATGATAGAGAGAGAGCAGGGAGAGAGAGAGAGAGAGAGAGGCGGAGAGAGATTAGATAAAGAGAGAGAGAGAGAGAGAGAGAGAGAGAGAGAGAGAGAGAGAGAGAGAGAGAGAGAGAGAGAGAGAGAGAGAGAGAGAGAGAGAGAGAGAGAGAGAGAGAGAGAGAGAGAGAGAGAGAGAGAGAGAGAGAGAGAGAGAGAGAGAGAGAGAGAGAGAATAATGTCGCCAGGCGCCATATATTACGAATTATAGCATTACTACTGATTTTTATGTGCCACTGAAGATGATACACAGTAGTGTATTATCATGACTGTATAATCTACCCTGTTTCAGCGTTGTTTTATGCTTTGTATCTGCGAGTATATACGGTTTCAAATTTCACTACGCGTTTTTTTTTCTTCGGGCGACGACGACGTAGGGAGGACACTCAGTAAATAAACATTAGATGGCGACTTTATTGTTGGTGGCCACTCTGGTGATATTTTTGTCATTTTTTCATTTATAGCCATACTATGACACAGATGAAGACACAAAATGACACAGGCTCTCCAGATAGCCCTTTCTAACTTTCCTGAAATCATGCATGTAGAAATGTAAGTATTAACGCCACCACACGTCTGTAAAGAGAAAGAAAAGTTGTCCTGGCGACTGTACTGTTATTTGTGGACGCAAAATCCATAACATTTTTATATGTCCTGTGCTCTTTTATTTTGTGCAAATCGAGATGTTAGGAAAATCACAGATATGCTGTAAATGGCGATGAGGATGTGTTTTAAATAGGAAATACATTAAACAGTGATCAATTTAGGGTTGCAGACGCTAGTGGACGCTGATTAGTAAACACCAAACAGCGACCACTAGCGTCCACTAGCGTCTACAACCCTAAATTGATCATTGTTTAATGTATTTCCTATTTAAAACACAAACCTCATCGCTTGCTAAAGCATATCTGTAATTGTTATGCATTTTCGTACCAACCCCACACCGATCAAGCCAACGCAGTAGTGTGTTGGGGCACGTATCTGCAAAAAATATGCAGAATGTTTTAGACAATATATATATATATATATATTTTTTTTTTTTTACATATGTGCGTGGAAATGATCTCAGTAATAATTGTGTATAATGACGGTGTAAATAATTGCTATTCTATGTAATTTCCCTAGTGATGAATATTTGTGGATATATAATCATGTTTGTATGCATTTAGAGTGATAAATAAGCTTACAGAGGGACAAAAAATACGTTTAGAAGCAAATATCGGAAAACGAAGACCAGATTCGTGATCGGCACTATAAACTCAATTACATCGAAATCGGGAGATATTTATTTACACCCGAGATCTGCAGCCTAAGGGCCCATGAAATTATTTTGAAAATCACATTTTCATTAATATCTCAGTAACTATAAACGTAAGGACAAAACGGTATAGAACATAAAAGATGAATCTCTTGACGGCCGTCCCAGTGGTATGTACGGAAGTAAAAATCATGCATACATGAGGCCACAAATCAATGTTTTCGAAAATATAAAAAAAACGATACAACTCGAGAACGTGACAAGTTAGGACTAAACGGATTGTTCTATTCAGTACATCTCGTCAAACTGGACAGAATTTTTTTTATGTCTTATTTCTTTTTAGGTCAATAGTTTCGTCGGAAAATGCCCAAAACACAATAATGCCAAAATGTTGAGGAATTTTGCAGCCAGCAAGTATGATATTTTATATTTACATATAAGGCCTCTTCCATTTGTGCCCAAGTTGCAGGAACCAGTTCTTTCAGTTCAGGGTTGGGTTCTGGGTTCAGGGTTGGGTTCGCGTGTCACAAATGGAACGCAAAAACCCCGTTTTTTGTTTACAAACAAACCAAGATGGCAAGGCAAGAGGAAGGAGAGCTTATTCCTGCCGTGTCTGGGGCTATTCTCGCAATGATGGACGATTCTAGTGATGAAGAGGAAGATATTATGTACCAGTTCCATCCACTGCTGGCATCTTTGGCAGATATGATGAGGTATTGTGTGAGGTATGAGGTAAAATGGTACCAAATTAAGCATGGCGATAGTTTACATCATATCACCCAGTCTGTGACTGTGAATGGTTGGCTTTGATTAGAACATATATGTAGCACGAATACCTCTAGAAGTACAACATATGTGTATAGGGGAGGCCATGTGATCGAAGTTGTAATGTGTAGAAATAGGTAACTACCTGGAACTCTCCGTCGTCGTCAGCGAGTATGCCAATAAATGATCACCTTGGCGTGTGTTCCTATTTTCGGCGACAGTTCTAGTTCTTAATCGTGATAATACAGTACCCAATATATACATTTAATCAGCTTCTACCCGTGTTTCTGCATTCAGGGATAAAAACAATAGGGTACATTGGTACTTTCAACCACTAATTGAGTACGAGGTCAAAAATACTCTTTTCAGCTGTATTTTGATGTGTTAAGAATGATGATCAATTTAAGAATGGTGGGAAATGCATCATTTTGCAGCTATCCCCCCTCCATAACAAACTGAATTTGATAACTGAATTTTGGATAACTGAAAAATTATGCATTTTCAACGATTTCGGATATGACACTTTACTACTTTAACACTTTATTATGTTTGCCTTTTAACAGTATCTTACAATTATTGTAACAGCGTATGGTGTGGTAAACAGTCCTTTGCAAGCAAAACAATTTTAAGTCAATTTTTTTACCATTCTGAACACCAAATTACTGGTTTAAAGTACCAAAATACTTTAAAGGTTCACGTTAGGCTTGAAGTACAATAGTGATCATTTAGATTTTTATAAACCTTTAGACCTTTATACTTATACAGCTAAAAAAATTATGATTTCACAAGCTAAATTATGATTATTGATAGTTCTTAAGAACTTCCAAAACTGTTATTTCAATTACCTCATTGTTCACTATTATGTTAACTCATGTGATGTATTTTATAGTCAAATATGCATGATGTTGCCAACGCATTCCCTTCTTTCAAGTGTTTTATGTAATGGTTTTAACAATTCCTACCTTCATTATATTCAAATATATACATCGGATTTTCATCCCTCTTCTTGGGGCATATATGTTCGTTTGTGTGTGGTTGTGCTTCGTTCTGTTGTCTTTTTTTATATCATTTTTTTTTCTTTCATTCTAGAATCCTTGGAACGCACACAACCACATTCATGAATCTTCTGGATTCCATGGATGATCTTTCATTCTTCCAGTACATAAGATTGTCAAGACCTGCCTTCGATTACTTGTGTAGCCTCCTCCAAGATGAACAGGATGAACCATATAGAGAGGAAAAGAAGAAATTTCTCACAGAGAGTGTATATTAATTACAATATGGTACCTGGCTAATAAAACCACCTTTCGGCTGCTCTCCCTCCGGTTCAGCATATCCATGAGTAGTGCCAGTAGAATTTTTTATAAAAATATTTCCAAGATCTGCAACATTTCAAAAGATATAATTAAGTGGCCCACAGATTTGCAAGAGACAGAAAGTGACTTCAGGAACATAGATGGATTTCCTGGAGTACTTGGAGCCATTGATGGCACACATATAAGAATTTCCCCTCCTGCTGAACACAATGATTACCTAAATAGAAACATGACACACAGCAGGATTTTGTCAGCTGTGTGTGATACAAACAAAAAATATACCTATATAGCTACCGGGTTTCCAGGCAGCATCCATGACCAGTGGTGCTTAGCTTTATCTACCTTAGGCCAAGCAGTGACATCATTTCATAATGATTATTTTCAAAATGCAGATATGCATATTATTGGGGATTCTGCATATACATTGCAAACGGGGATCATGGTTCCTTACAAGGATTATGGTACATTGACAGGTCCTCAGATTAATTGTAACAAAATACTTTCAAAAACTAGGGTTGTAGTTGAAAATTCTTTTGCATTCCTAAAGAACAGATTTCAATGTTTCTTGAAACTAGGAGTAGAATTGGAACACATGACAGACATAATTGTAGCATGTTGTACTGTTCATAATGTGGCCCTTATGTTTCCTGATGGGCTGGTTGTTCCCCCTCAACTACCTGCTGCTGAATCCAACACAAACCCTGTAGCACACGAAGACCTTTTAAACCCTTCTGCTGTAGCAAAGAGAGATGCAATATGCTACATGCTAGCACAAAACTTTATGTAAGTCATCTGCCAATCTGTTGTCTTCCCTGTAACCAGCATAACTGGCTCCACTTGCCCCTGTCATTGTTCAATCATCCTTCACCACTTGTCATCTCACTCTCCCACCCTTTCTCTTTTATTACACACAGTACTTGTAAATTAAATAACTGCAATTCATTTATAATAATTATCAATAACGCAGTAATTAACTTTTCTTTAGTTATATGTCTATGTGTGTATACACAAAAGTAAGTTATAATATGATCTGGATAACATGTTGGGTAATATCTAACAAGATGCCATGCTTTGTAAGTTAACAGCAATATTGTATGAACATGTTAAGCATGAATAGCTTGATGAAATATAAAAACCCATTCCAAATTTGGTAAAGTAATATATTTGCTTATTTGTATATGTTCCACTGAGATATAATCTTAAAATTGTAAATATTTGATTAGTTTTTTACCTAACAATTTCTCTACCGGTTAAACATACTGTTGTACTAGCTTCCCATTCTTATAATATATGAGTATTATGTGCAGGTAGAAATAGGCATACAAAATATTGCTCATCACAGCCATATCGGGGGAAGCGGTGGCCGAGTGTTAGCGTTTGGAAGTGGCAAGCTCGGTGTACGAGTTCAAATCCCACCAGGAACCAAAATCTTTTGGGAACCGTTGAGTGGCCTAAGAACACTCACATGCTGCCCATTAACTCTACCCCGCTGTGGGGAGTCACCTTGTCGTGGTGGCGGGGCTTGAAGCGTGGTCGACGGCGCCACCTCCTCTGGCGGCCTGCCTGCCATTGTTGGGTTCGGTGGCCGTCGGCCTCGTGGACCAAGCGCTCCCCCTTCGTCACTGGGAGGTGGAGCCTTCCGGTGATGTCGTCTTTATGCTTCCTCCCCCTTTCTCTCCTTTCTTAGGGCGATTCTAGGCCCAGTGAGACCCTTCTCTTCCGTCTCATAGAATATAAAAAAGAGAAAGCAGGAGATGGGGAAGTGGGGACAGGGAGAAGAATAGATGGGTGAGAGAAAGGAGGCTAGTAAGAGAAAAAGTCTCCGGGGCTTGACCCAGGTGCTGTATGTTTTTTTGTGTGTTTTTGTTGTGAGTCGATCTCGACCTAACGACACGCTTTCCCATCTCGCACGAGCAAACAGAAACCACTCTGGGGCGGCTTGGCAGGACATGGGCCTCGGAAGATGGTGCTCCGGACACACCCAGGACAACCCCGCGCCCACCCCCGCCTCCCACCAGTTCTTCAGTTTTGGTTTTGTTCTTGATTTTTCTTTCTTCACGCTTGACTTGTTTTCTTCTTCTCTTCGTTCTTCTTATCTTCTTTCTTCTTTATCTTGTTTTTGTTTTTGTTGTTGCTGTTGTTGTTTGTTTATTGTCTTGTTTTTTTTTGTTTTTTTTTTCTTTCTGTCACTGCCATGTACGTGCGCACACCCTGATACTCCTCGGCACCCCGCATGGGCGGCTGGCTTCATTTCTCCACTACCTCTCTCGCGTTCCAACATATACAAACAGGAGGAAGGAAACTTTGAAAAATTTAGTGAAAGAAGTCTGAGATTAAAAGTGTTTTTTTTTTTTTTTTTTTTTTTTTTCAGAGATTGGACAGGGGAAGAAGGACTCCGTAGAGCGGAGGGACCTACAGTTTTTCGTGGGATCCGAACCACTGATAGAGAGGGGAAGGCGAGCGGAATGGAGTGGATTGTAGGAGTATAAAGTTTTGCAGCAGCATAACAAAGGGTAAGATTACCTCCGTATAGCAGAGGGGTCATTGGATTTAATGTGGCCTCGTCCGAACCACGGTAGGATAGTAGCAGTGAGATAGAAGACGGGGAGGGGGTGGGAAGTGGAACGGAGTGGATTGTAGGAGTAAAAAGTTTTGTAGTAGCATAAAAGGGGGGACAGGATACCTTCGTAGAGCGAAGGGGTCATTGGATTTTATGTGGCCTCGTCCGAACCACGGAAGGAGAGTGAGAGTTGGTGAGAAGGACAACGGAGAGAGTTGCGACCGAATTTGCTTCCCCACCGACCGACAAAAGTTTACAACCCGACGGACGATCCGAAAGACAACCAGTCTTCATCCCCGCTGTGTGTGGTGGTGATACCAGGTCTGCTCCCCCGCGGGTGTGGAGGCCGTCGGTGATGACGCAAGGGTCCGGGTCTCGAACTTTAAACTTGGTTGCCTTGCGCCGCCATCAGTCTTGGCTTTCCTGAGAGACTCGCACGGAGGGAGGACAGATGGTTAGAGAGTGTGGTTAGGGGGGGGATCCATGCGGAAGACGGGCCGTCGGCGGCTGCGCTTCCGTCTCACGCTTCTTCTTCCTTTTATACTTCACGCTCCGCTCCCCACGTGTTTGCCGTGCGTGGCATCCTGTATATTCCCCACACGCCCCTCTATCTGGAAGTTGAGTCCACCGCGGGGCGGGTTGTAGTTCCCTTCGGTGGGCAACACGCTTCTTTGGTAGGGGGGTTGGGGTAAGACGGGAGGTCCAGTGTGGCCCTGCTGGATCAATCGGCTGGTCATGCGTTGGCTAGGGCCAAGCGGAGATTGCCTGGTGGGCACCGCATCGGTCCCGCGGCTGCCATCACACACTAGGCAACCGAAGCGTATACTTCCCTGCTACCCCTGGAGCTGTGTGGGTGAGGTCCTTCCCCAACAGACAGCTTCCCCTCGTTGGGCTCCGTGGTGGGTGGGGGCGTGGGGAAGTGAAGTAATTTTGTTTATGTATAATACTAAAGATTTACCCCGGCCTGCCTCTCCCTGACGTCCGCTTGTCCTCGACTTCTCCCATTGAATCCTCTCACATTGCCACTCTGGCGCCTTTCCAGGCCCGACGTGGCACGAAGCGGGCAGCCGCCCCTTCCTCCTCAGCTCCCCGGTCTGGCGGTCCCCGCATCAAGGGACGCAGACAGGGATTGAGAGACGAGCCTGGCCCTCGGGGCACTTCTACGTTGGACACCTTGCTTCTGTCCAACGTGTCCCAGGCCTTGTCATACAGAGCATTACATGATATTTTCAAGGCTTATGGTGTGGTTCGCCGCATCCGTCTTATTTATGATGACAATGGACAATCAAATAGGTGCTACATAAATTTTGCTGCGGCAGATGATGCTTCCTCTGCTTATGAGGAAGCCACAAAGATGGAAATTGGAGCGAGACATTACAGAGCCGAACTCATTCGCTCCGTAAATGTTGGAGACGGCCCTGATGACTACATCCCCAACACTTTTGAGAAAACTACTACATCTACTCCACCTGTCCGCCATAGCCCTACCCCTACTTGGTACGTGGCGTATTATAAGGAGAGTGGTGGCAACTTTTTCCTTGCGGCGCGGTATTTGGAGAAAGAAATTGGAATGATCCCGGAAGGCCACCTGAAACGGTATGGCAGGGGGGTTCTAATCCGAGCCAAGGACCTAACTCAGGCTCGGATGCTCTTCCACATGCCCATCACCGAAGACAGCATTTTTGATACCATCAAACCTCATCCAAAATTCAATACCAGCAAAGGCGTAGTCTACAACTACGACCTCTTTGAGTTTTCGGAGGCAGAAATACTAAACATGTGCCCGGAAAGAGTTCAACAGGTCTATAAGGTCAGAGGAAGCAAAAACATGATCATTATAACTTTCTATGGATCAAGTCTCCCCGATTCCATCAGGATCGGTCCCCAGTCTCTAAAGATAAAAGCCTTTATCGACCGCCCTATGCAGTGCTATGAGTGCTACAGCTTTGGGCACGGCAAAAAATTTGTAAATCCCCTCCTCGCTGTGGTCGATGCTCGGCGTTGGGTGCCCATGCCACAGCTGACTGTACGTCAACTCCCTACTGCTTCCACTGCCGTGTTGATCACCCACCGAGTTCCCGACAGTGTGGGACTTATAAATTAGAAGAAGACATCCTTTATTTGGCCAACTCCCAATTTATCAGTCTTGGGAGCGCCAGAAGAGAACTTTCCCACAGACAAGCAGGCGGGGGAGGAAGCAGGACCTACGCATCCGCGATGGCTGCTGCTTCTTCTAAGACGCCTAATCAGCCTCCTGCATTTCCACCACCACATTCTCTTAAACCTAACCCATCCATCCCAATGAAGAATAAGTTCTCGCTACTGCCGTGTGATTCTGTGGAGTCTGCTGACTCCTCTCATAATGAGCCTCCAACCACCTCTCGTGTAGTGCATGCCGCACACGGGAAAAATGACAATAGTGACTCCTCCTCTAAGAGGCTCCCAAAAAGCCATCCTAATAAAGAGTCTCAGAAGCGAACTCGCAGTTCCAATGAGTCCTTAGACTCAGTGGGCGTCCCTCCGGCTAAAATATCAATTGCTGAGCAGGAGGGGATGGACTTGCGTACAGATACACCTACTGATAGGTGTGGGAGTACTGACGTGACTACTAATATCACTGCCCCTGTTACCACCCCAGAAGTGGCTAGCGACACAGCTCAACAACACGCTGATGGCGAAGGTGTCTCACAACTTATGGACACACAAGTAGTTGATAGCCATGCTGATAAGCAATCTTCAAGACCCTCGTCGGGAGCTATCAGTAAACCTAGAACTGGTAAATCTTCTGTCAGTAAATCTGCATCTTTGGTGGGACATACGGTCTCTACTACTGCCGCGGGTCCTCGTATGAGAACCCCGATTTCACCGCCGGATGTACGCAAGCGCCAACCGACATCTGGGAATGTACAGAAAAGTAGTTTACCATCTTCTACAACACAGAAAAAAGATGCTGGGCTTTCAAATGGCGCAGCGTCTACAAGCCGTAAGGCTTCTGCATCATCTTCACGCACGAAATAACATCTTCAATCCTCCAATGGAATATTCGTGGATTACGTGCAAATTGGGAGGAACTAGTCCTTCTCATCAACGAGTTGGACCCAGAAATTTTCTGTTTACAAGAAACAATGATAGGGCAGGGAAGGTGTCTCTGCCCGACAGGTTTTATACCTGTCCACACACCACCTCCAGCAGGTGGTGGCTTTAGTGGTGGTTGTGGCCTTTACCATCGTCGGGATGTCCCTTAACTGTCATCCCGCTGCAATCACCCTTGCAGGCTGTAGCAGGTCGTATCCATCTGCACAAGACCTACACTGTCTGCTCAATATATCTACCTCCAAATGACGACATACCTCTCCAAGATCTTGAGGATTTTATCCGCCAGCTTCCCCGTCCATTTTTTCTCCTTGGAGACATGAATGGGCGGCATTTTCTGTGGGGAGATTCCACCAGAAATCGTCGCGGTGATTCTCTCGTAACTCTTATAGATGGCAACAACTTAAATATATTAAACACGGGAGAACCAACACATTTCCATTCGCAGACGGGAACATTGACTGCTATTGACCTATCACTCTGCAGTCCACAGGTCGCCCTCGACTTCTCATGGGAGGTGGCCGATTCTCTTCGGGGAAGTGACCATTATCCCATACTACTTAAAGCAGTGTCCTCGCCCCCTTCCCGATGTCTCCCAAAATGGTGCCTCTCTCGTGCAGACTGGGAGGGCTTTCAAAAGGCTTGTGTTTTTGAACATCATATAGATGACTTTCCAACAATAGATGAGGCCGTAGATTATTTTGTGTCTCGAATCCATTTTGCAGCCTCGCTGAGCATCCCCCGCACATCTGGATCTTTCTCTCGCCGACCTGTTCCGTGGTGGACTCAGGACTGTACGGCAGCGAGGAGTCACTCCCGCCGTGCTGAGACGCAATACATTTCGCGGCCAACTTCAGTAGACCTAAAAATATCTTTTCACAGGTTAAGAGCTAAATACCGACGGGTTATGAAAGAGTCTCGTCACTCCTCTTGGAGGGCTTATATAAGTACGATCTGTGCATCTACCCCGGTGTCCAAGGTTTGGCAAAGAGTGAGGAAAATGAAGGGGAAGTTTATCCCATCCTCCCTCCAGTTCTATCGATTAATGGAGACCCTGTGGCAGATCCCTTGACTGTAGCAGAGGAATTTGTTTCCCATTTTGTGTCAGTGGCGCAGACAGACCTTGCGTCTCCAAGTGCTAGGGACAGACTGCGACAAGAACAGAGAGGCATAGATTTTTCATCCAGAGGCGGGGAATCTTACAATGTTCTTTTTACACCTCGTGAGCTATGTCAAGCCATGAAGGTTTGCGCTGACACTTCCCCAGGCCAAGATGATGTACCATATGCGATGCTCTGTCATCTAAGAGATGAGGCTCTAGATTTCTTGTTGAGCATCTATAATAGGATCTGGATTGAAGGAACCTTCCCAAGTAGCTGGGGTGTGGCGGTGGTGATCCCGATCCCTAAGCCTGGGAAGGACCACTCACTACCGACGAATTTCCGGCCCATATCCCTAACTTCATGTGTGTGTAAGTTATTCGAAAAAATGGTAAATAGTCGACTTGTATGGTTTTTGGAACGGGGAAACTTTTTCTCCCGTTCTCAGTGTGGATTCCGTAAGCATCACTCTACTACGGAAGCGCTTATTTCCTTAGAGTCATCCATATGCGGGGCATTTGCCTCTCGACAACACCATGTGACCATATTTTTCGACCTTGAAAAGGCTTACGACACGGCTTGGAGACACGGTATATTGCAATCTCTGTATGAGTTCGGGCTAAGAGGTCGTTTGCCTGTGTTCCTCCAGAGTTTCCTAGCCAACCGGGTTCTTAGAGTTCGAGTTGGCAACATACTGTCTTCTGAACACCCGCTTCCAGGTGGCATCCCCCAAGGTAGCGTCTTGAGTGTAGCTCTGTTCGCTGTGGCCATCAATGGTATTGTTGATGTACTGCCAGAGGGGATTGTTAGTACATTATACGTGGATGATTTATCAATCTCTTTTGCTGCTTCCAGGATGTCGGTTGCAGAGAGAAGACTTCAACTTGCTATTGATAAAGTTTGTGAATGGACGACGAATCGTGGCTTCAGGTTTTCTCCAACGAAGACTGTAGCGGTACATTTTTGCAGAACCCGTGGGATTCATCCCGACCCAGACCTACATCTTTACGGGAAGAGAATACCATGTAGGGAAGAGACCCGGTTTTTAGGACTCATTTTTGACAATAGACTGACTTGGGTGCCTCACCTTCGTGCTCTCAAGACTGACTGTCTCTGGACCATGGATCTACTGAAAGTCCTCTCGCACACAGCTGGGGGCTGATCGCGCTACACTCCTCTATCTTCACCGCTCACTTATCCTTTCGAAGCTTGAATATGGATGTGAAGTGTACTCCTCTGCCACACCCACTCGACTGCGGATGCTGGATTCGGTACATCATGCTGGTGTCCGTCTGGCAACCGGGGCGTTCAGGTCTTCTCCCATCCCAAGTCTATTGGTGGATGCTGGTGTCCTCCCATTAGATCTTCAACGCCAGTCCCTCCTGTTAAGATGTTGGTATCGCCTCCAACGCCTCCCTGACTCAATAGCTTGCCGTGCTGTGTCTTGTGATTCAGGATCGCAACTTTACCATGGGCGAAGAAGCTTACCAAAGCCCCTTGGTTTCCGATTGACAGCTATTATGGAGACGCTATCCTTCCCTGCTTTACGGATCTGCCTGCATAGGCCTACGACAGTCAGTCCATGGCTTCTCCCAGAAGTGTCCTTTTGCAAAAGCCTTCCGCTCTCAAAAGGGTCTTTACCTCCTCAGGCTGAGCGTGCCCAGTTTTTAGACCACTTTTGCACACATCAGAGTTCTGTCCCTGTCTTTACTGATGGTTCCAAATCAGACGAAGGAGTTGGATACGGTGTCGTATTCCCATCGTTTAACAAAGGCGTCAGCCTTCCAAGTGTTTCATCTGTTTTACGGCTGAAATAAGTGCTATTTTATATGCTCTCATGATTATTTTTACCCTTCCGGATGTTTCATTTACAATTTTTAGCGATTCTTGTAGTGCTCTTCAATCAATATGTAATTTTAACTCTCCCCATCCGCTGGTCAATGCCATCCTGGAATGGCTTTATCTGCTCAAGAGGCGAGGCCGGACGGTCAGCTTTTGTTGGGTACCGGCACATGTAGGTGTTGCCGGTAATGAGGAAGCTGATGCCTTGGCAAAAGCTGCAGCTAAAAGACCAGCTCTATCACATTTTGCAGTGCCGGCTACGGACCTACGCTCGGCAATCCATAGATCAGTTCACAACAGTTGGCAAGAACGTTGGATTACTATAGGCAAAATAAACTGCGCACCATCCGCCAAAGTATCGAGGACTGGAGCTACTGCGGTCTCTCCCGGAGATGGGAGACTGCCTTGGCACGATTGCGTATTGGTCACACTCTATATACTCATGGGTTCCTCATGGAGGGGGGCCACCCTCCTTACTGTGATGATTGTTTGGTCCCCTTAACTGTGCGGCACTTGCTGGTCGAGTGTCCCAGTCTTGGGGACCTACGTGTGCAATTTTTGTCCCGGTGTCGCGGGTCGGACGGTGCTTACCGTCTCTCCCTGGCATTGGGAGAGAGGTGTTTCTCTCCGGGACATGAAGTCCATACATTTATTGAGAGGGCTGGCCTTCTCAACAAGTTATGATGTTTTTAATATTAACTTCTGATTGTTTTTAATGTACTCTTGTTCTTTTATGTATTTCGTAATTTTCAATATTTTTATTCTATCTTAAATTTTGTTTGTTAGTTTTACTTTACATGTATCTTTTGTAAGCAGGCGTCAATAACCCCGCAGTTGCGGCGCCTTAAAACTATAATCAATCAATCAATCAACCATTAACTCTACCTTTGAGATTGCGAGTGCATCGGAGGACACGGGTGCGGCATGAGCCTCTAATTCCAGGCGTCACTATAACAATCCTGCCTGCGCCACCACGGGCCAGGGCCAACCATCACAGCCCTCAAATGTACCTTCAGGGCCTACCACCCCACCCATGGAGGTCAATGCCTACAGCCACTGTATGATGTATTGTAATCATAAAAATAAATAATATACATGTTAAGCTATCATCACATTCATGAGATATTATGTTTTTTAAATACATGTAAAGCGAAACATTAACATGAATTTTTACATAGCGATATGCTTATTTTAGTAAGACTAAGTTTGTACTTGCTTTACAATAAGCCTGAGCCTGAGCCGTCCCTGGCTTAAACAATTTATCGGGAAATTTAATACCCGACATAATTATAGTATAACCTAACTTAATACTATATTACATCAATACTTGCATTAGGAATGTGTCGGTAACCATGGTTAACAAATGTTAATGTATAAATATTACTTATTTATGCACATGGAAGACCAAGTTGGCACTTACGTTACAATAAGCCTGAGCCATCACTAATTTTGAAATGCTATCAACGTAATTTAAATATAAGTAAATATAACACTAAATTAATCCAGCCTAACTTATTACTACTTAAACTAACTACCTAAATATAACACAAAATTAATCCAGCCTAACTTATTACTACTTAAACACTAACAAAATATAACACTAAATTAATCCAGCCTAACTTATTACTACTTAAACTAACTACCTAAATATAACACAAAATTAATCCAGCCTAAATTATTACTACTTAAACACTAACAAAATATAACAATCAATTAATCCAGCCTAAATTATTACTACTTAAACTAACTAAATATAACCTGATGTCTGGCACATTCCCCTTTTTAGGTATTAAATCAATCGATCAATATATCACGAAATGATTATAACCTAAACCCCCGGGAGTGGCGTCGTAGGGTGGGCAAGGCGACGTGCCCCCCGGCGTATGCCCCCAATGATTGATTGATAACGTATTACTACTTTACAATAATACTAAAAATAGAAATATTTTGATAACCATCGTTACCAACCATGAATGTATTGACACCTTAAAGTAATCGTCCATACCATTTCATCATTCCTGATTTAATGCAGTAAAATTATAGCCATTATCGAGTATATCAACAATATGCTGTCACTTTTTGCATCCAGTCACTCGTTTTTAAATGATCCGCATTCAAAATATAAATTCCCCGAGCTTCCAAAACGCTCCTGGCGACAAGCAGACGACGGACCACGGCTCGGTGACGTGACATTAGGAAGCCTCCCAGGCCGGCCCTGATACAAATACACGTAGACTCAGAAAACATATAGTACATGAAGAATTTTGGGTGTTCCTGATATATATTTTTTTGCAATTTGGCATATACGTACTTGCATCCTGTATGGGTGCAGCAAGAAAGCTGTGCCTTTCCCGAGAGTTTAGCACTCATTTCCAAGCTATACGGCGAAGATATATGTGTGCAGACGTGTGGAGCAACGGGGAGTAGCCTGCGGTGTGTCAGATTGTCTCGCTCAGCTTGACAATCTGCCACACACCGCCCGCTACTCCTCGCCGCTCCACACGTCTGCACACATATATCTTCGCTGTATAGCTTGGAAATGAGTGCTAAGCTCTCGGGAAAGGCACAGCTTTCTTGCTGCACCCTTACAGGATGCATGTATATGCCAAATTGCAAAAAAATATATATCAGAAACACCCAAAATTCTTCAAGTACTATATGTTTTCTGAGTCTACATGTATTTGTATCAGGGCCGGCCTGGGAGGCTGCCTAATGTCACGTCACCAGCAAGTTTCCCGCCCTGGCTGAAATATGGCTGTTGTTTTTCCCGCGCTTTTTTTACAAAAGACATGGTTTTAGGGAAATAAGGCGTGGAAATTAATATTTGTTGTGGATTAGGTATTTTGAAAGAACATTAAACATAATTATGCAATGAAAAAATGGGTCTGGGCGATTACTCTAAAACAAAAAACTTAATCACTACTACTACTTCTCCTCCATTTTTTAGTTTTTCCCCTTTTTTTGGGCTCTTCGGCTTCACTCTACACGGTTTTCTAAAAACCAAAACAAACAAAATATCTCGAGAACGTGACATGTTACGACTAAACGAACTCTGCCATTACGTAGATCTCGTCGAACTGAACCAAAAGTATTTAAAGCTATTTTCTTTTTAGATCAATAGTTTAGTCGGATAATGCCAAAAACCAAATGAGGCCAAAATTTAGAGGAATTTTGCAGTAAGAAAAAGTGATTTTTTTATTTACATATATACGTAAAAAACAATAAAGTAATAATTGTGTATAATGCCGATTTAAATACTTGTTACTTTATGTAATTTTTCCAGTGATGAATATTAGTGGAGATTGAATAATGTTTGTATGCATTTATCGGGTGTAAATAAGCTTACAGCGGGGAAGAAATTGCTTTTAGAATCAAATATCGGCAAAGAAAGACCAGATTCGTGATCGCCATTAGTAGAAGCCCCCATAAACCGAGTTTCATTCAATTTAGGATATATTTATTTCCCCAAAAAATCTGCAGGCTACAGGACAGGACATTTTTTTTAAAATCACATTTTCATTAATATCACAGTAACCATAAACTTAAGGACAAAGTAGTATAGAACATAAAAGATGCAGCTCTTGAGGGCCGAGCTAGTGGTATACGGGGAAGTAAAATTCATCCATAAATAAAGCCACAAATCAAAGTTTTTTTTAAACTAAAAAAAACGATATATCTCGAGAACGTGACATGTTAGGAATAAACAGTATGTGCCATTGACTATATCTCATCGAATTGGACAAAAAGTATTTATATAAACCATAAAACCAAATTAGGCCAAAAAATAGGAAATTTGTAGCCAGAAATTATGATTTTTTTTATTTACATATATACGTACAAATGATCTCAGTAATAAGTATGTATAATGACGGTGTAAATAATTGTTATTATATATAATTTCCCCAATAATGAATATTTGTGGATCGGGAAAAACCTTAACGTAAATTTCCTACTATAACTCCCAAACCGTATGTCGTAGAGCGTTTGTATTTGACTGCCAAAAGATAGTAAATCCAAAGTTTCTCAAAATATGTTAACGGTCATTGGGCCGACAAATGTTGAATAATTTCGTCATAAAATGAATAAAACGTTAAATTCATACACGGCAACCCGCGAACTATAAGTCACAAAGCATTGCATGAATATTTCAGCGCGTCTCAGATCTTAAACCTGGGTCAAAAAACCATACGTAGCTTGTTTAAGATCTGCGCACGTCTCAGATCTGAAACCTAGATCAGAAAAGCCATACCTAACTTGTTTAAGATCTGCGACGTGCTGCGCACGTCTCAGATCTTAAACCAGGGTCAGGAAAGCCATACATAGCTTGTTTAAGATAAAACACTTGTAATGTACAATTGTAGCACAATATATAGCCTCAAACTCCTTTTATAAGCTTAATGTAGTTTAAAAAAGCATTTTCTAACGAAAACATCTATAATACCACATTATGAATCTCTCTATCAAAAAAGGGGCTGAATAATGTCAATTTTCGACATTTTTTAGCCTTTCAAAAATACAGTAAATACTTGAAAAAACGTTGTTTTTAATTAAGATTAAAATTGTTACCTAAATTTCATGATAAATACATATTTTTAGCTATTAATTTTGTAAATGTAGTTGTAGCAAATATCAAAAGCTATTTAGTACAGATATAGAGGGATATACTTTAATTTGTAGAGAAAAATAATTCTTCACAGATAACTAGCTAAAATCATTGAAGACACTACATTTTATGGGTATATAGCAATATGATAAGTTAAACTACTTGTATAAATACAATAACACTACAGTTTACAAGAAACTATGAAAAACGCTTGCAATATACCGTTATACCACAATAAATAACCTCTTACTCCTCTATTTATTCGTGACTGATAACTAGCTAAAATATTTGAAAACACTACATTTTATGGGTATACTAGCCGCAAAGCCGCCCTCCGGGCGGACTTTTTAGCTAGCTCCTGGCGGAGGGCTATTGGTGGGCCTTCGGCCCACCACCTGTGGACTCTCCAGATAGCCCCTTCTAACTTTCCTGAAATCATGGATGTAGAAATGTATGTATTCCCCCCACCCATTCACTCACCCATTACCCATCACCCCCCACCCATTCACTCACCCATTACCCATTCACTCACCCATTACCCATCACCCCCCACCCATTCACTCACCCATTAGCCATCACCACACACCCATTCACTCACCCATTACCCATCACCCCCCACCTATTCCCTCACCCATCACCCATCACCCCCCACCCATTCACTCACACATCACCCCACACCCATTACCCATCACCCCACCCATTCACTCACCCATTACCCATCACCCTACATACATCAAGGCTTCCTCAATTAGAGAGAACTGCAACTCCGAAATGCCAGGGGTCGCTGGCAGTTTTAACTCACAATTTGGTGAAAAGTTGGTCAACTTGAAAGAAAAATATGGGCTTACTCCACTGCACTTAAAACACAAAGTATAATATTAGAACGATTTTCTTCTTTATGTATATTGTATAGAAGCCTAATTCTGTAAAACATTGTATATAACCAAATAACCAAGTAGGTTATAGTTGAGGAGGCGAGGTAAATGCTACTCTATGATATTATATAGTCAATAACGTATGTTTAGAAGTTATCTATACCTAGGCAGTCATATGTTCCTGTTATTATTATGTATCAATCAGATAGAAAGCCTGGAAGTGCAATGAGTCGACGCGTGAAGTGGCAATGTTTTTATTCAATCTCCCCGCCACAATCTCCCCGCCCACCACTCCCCGCCGCGGCGTGTCGCCTCCACAATTATAACCTACATTGTCGCAGCAACAAGCCGATTTCGGCATTCTATATTCTTCGTTTTTCCAAGGCATTGCTTATTGTATTTTTACAAGCGTTTGCCAGACGCAGCAGTACTGTCTTAGAAAACAGTGTGAACATCGCCCAAATTTTAAATGCCACAATATACATGTAAAAAATATATTAAGCTTTGCTACTCGAGGCGAGTAATTTGCATTAAATTGCTATTATAGAACGTTCCATCGTAATGCATGTCATCCATATAATTAGTAGAACAACAGAAGAACTATATTTTTTGGTATTCAGATGCGGTGCATCAATGTTTATCGCGAAATTAAATTTATGAAAATATTAGTCGCGGAGCCAAAACACAGTAGACCAACCTTTGAGTTAAAACTGCCAGCGACCACTGGCATTTCTCGAGTTTCAGATCATTGGAATTCTCGCAACCCACTTTTGTTTTCACAATTCGCGCTAATAGGCTGCTAAAAAAAAAAAAAAAAGTGATCGGATCATCTCATAAGTGGGCTTATGACCTTCCCCTGGTCACCTGATTCCAAAAATGTGCCATATGAGTGTTTGCGCCACGGGGGCGGAACCTATACCACACACAACACAGACAGACACACTTTCGCTTATATTATTACTAGCCGCAAAGCCGCCCCCCGGGGCGGACTTTTTGGCTAGCTCCTGCGGAGGGCTATTGGGTGGTTGGCCCCCTTTTCCGGCCCACCAAACACGGACTCTCCAGATAGCCCCTTCTAGACTTTCCTAAAATCATGGATGTAGAAATGTATGTATTACCCCCACCCATTCACTCACCCATTACCCATCACCCCCCACCCATTCACTCACCCATTACCCATACCCCCCCACCCATTCACTCACCCATTACCCATCACCACACACCCATTCACTCACCCATTACCCATCCCCCCCCACCTTTCCCTCACCCATCACCCATCACCCCCAACCCATCACCCCCCACCCATTCACTCACCCATCACCCCCCACCCATTCACTCACCCATCACCCCACACCCATTACCCATCACCCCACCCATTCACTCACCCATTACCCATCACCCTACATCAGGTTTCCTCAATTCTCGCAACCCACTTTTTTCACAATTATCGCTAATAGGCTGCTAAAAAAAAAAAAAAAAGTGATCGGATCATCTCATAATTGGGCTTAAAACCTTCCCCTGGTCAACCCGGTTCCAAAAATGTTTCATATGAGGTGATTGCGCCACGGGGGGCGGAACCTATACCAGACACACACACACACACACACACACACACACACACACACACACACACACAGACAGACAGACAGACAGACACACTTTCGCTTATATTTACCATTACCCATCACCCCCCACGTATTCCCCACCCATCACCCATCACCCCAACCCCATCACCCCCCACCCATTCACTCACCCATCACCCCACACCATTACCCATCACCCCACCCATTCACTCACCCATTACCCATCACCCTACATCAAGGTTTCTCCCAATTAGAGAGAACTGCAACTCCGAATGCCAGTGGTCGCTGGCAGTTTTTAACTCACAATTTGGTGAAAAGTTGGTCAACTTGAAAGAAAAATATGGCTTATTCCACTGCACTTAAAACACAAAAGTTAATTTTAAGAACGATTTTCTTCTATATGTATATTGTATAGAAGCCTGATTCTGTAAAACATGTATTTAACCAAATAACCATGTAGGTTATAGTTGAGGAGGCGAGGTAAATGTTACTCTATGATATTATACAGTCAATAACGTATGTTTAGAAGTTATCTATACCTAGGCAGTCATATGTTCCTGTTATTATTGTGTATCAATCAGATAGAAAGCCTGGAAGTGCAATGAGTCGACGCGTGAAGTAGCAATGTTTTGATTCAATCTCCCCGCCACAATCTCCCCGCCACCACTCCCCGCCGCGGCGTGTCGCCTCCACAATTATAACCTACATTGTCGCAGCAACAAGCCGATTTCGGCATTCTTTATTCTTCGTTTTTCCAAGGCATTGCTTATTGTATTTTGACAAGCGTTTGCCAGACGCAGCAGTACTGTCTTAGAAAACAGTGTGAACATCGCCCAAATTTTACATGCCACAATATACATGTAAAAATATATTAAGCTTTGCTACTCGAGGCGAGTAATTTGCATTAAATTGCTATCTTAGAACGTTCAATCGTAATGCATGTCATGCATGCACTTACTAGAACAACAGAAGAAACGTTCTTTTTTAGTATTCAGATGCGGTGCATCAATATTTATCGCGAAATTATTTATGAAAATATTAGTCGCGGAGCAAAACACAGTAGACCAACCTTTGAGTTAAAACTGCCAGCGACCACTGGCATTTCTCGAGTTTCAGTTCTCTCCAATTAGAGAGAACTGCAACTCGAAATGCCAGTGGTCGCTGGCAGTTTTTAACTCACAATTTGGCTAAGTTTGGTCAAGCGTAAAGAAAAATTGGTATATGATCCACGCACTTAAAACCAAAGATAATATGACGTTCTTCTTTGTTATATTCTATAACTATTTTATTGTATGACCATAGAGGTTATGATTGAGGACGGCTAGTAAATAGCTACTCATATTAATGCAAATTACTCCTATGTAGCAAATCTTAACCTAGCAGTTTTTTCATGTTATTATTGTGGCATGTAGAAATTGCCTGCGAGTTGCAACTGGTTCGACGCGCTGCGTCTGGCAACTGCTTGTTGATCAATAGCATCCCTTGGCACAAACACGAACTCAGATCCCCGCCGACGGCTTGTCGCCTGCACAATGTAGTACTAATTGTGGACAGTGCCGCGGCATTTTATTGCGGTTTTCAGCATTGGCTGAATTGATTTAAAACATTTGCCTTCACGATCGCCATGCATCTAGCTTCAACAGTGAACTCACCACAAATTTACAGCACAATATACTGCCTAAAAATAACTCTAAACTTCGTTATTCGGCTATATATTTGCATTAAGCTATCAGAACTTCAATCGTACTCGCTCCATCACTATACATAACGAAGTATTCGTCTATTACATTTTTATATGCAGATCGGCTCATCAATATCATTAGACGAAATGTTTTAATATTATACGCGAGGGTTTAACGTACAGTAGAACAACCATTTTTAACTCCAGTGACCACTGGATTTCCAAATTTCAGTTCCTCTAAAAATAACCAACGAACCACTGGCATTCTCAGGAGTTGCTTCTACTCTGTTTTCGCAACCGCACTATTTTTTCATAATTAATTTCGCATACATTGAGCACCCATCTAAAAACAAAAAAACTACAATATTGGATCGATACATCTCATAAAGCAATTAAGCAACTTCCCCTGGTACAACCAGGTTCCAAAACATGTTTTGTGGCATATTTGAGCGATGTTCCCGTTTTCCACAGCGGGTCGGAAACCTATCACCAAAACAAAACACACCCACAACACACGAAGAAAAAGACAGCCGAACACTCGGCTTTATTCTACCATTAGCCATCACTCCCTCACCCATGCGAATCCATTACCCCAAACCCATTCACTTCACCCACCATTCACTCAGCTTTCCCATCACTCATACACATACATCACCCACAAAAATGACTGCCAGCTCATTAACTCACATTCGTTATGACTTACAAATCATAGGGCTTTCCTCCATCTCAACTATAACCCACTTGTTTTTTTTACAATTATCCGAATAGGTTTCTATACAATATAATAATAGAAAAAAGTGATTCTTAATATTATACTGGTTTTACTCCATGGATAAGCCCTTTTTTTTTCAGTTGAGGCTTATTCACCAATTATTAACTACCACACCACTGGCATTTCAGTGCAGTTCTCTCTAGATTCTCAGACCACTTTTTTTTTATAATAGTCGCAATAGGCTGTAAGGAAAAAATAAAAAAGTGACGATCATTCAAATGGGCTTAAAAACCCTTGTCACCCGGTTCAAATGTTTTCTATATGATTGCGCCACAGGGGCGGAAACCATACCAGACACCACACCACCACACACACACAACACACAGACAGACAGCAGCAACAAAACTTTGCTATATTTACCATTACCCATCCTCCCTCACCCTCACCATCACCCCCAACCCATCACCCCCCACCCATTCACTCACCCATCACCCCACACCCATTACCCATCACCCCACCCATTCACTCACCCATTACCCATCACCCTACATCAAGGTTTCCTCAATTCTCGCAACCCACTTTTTTTTTCACAATTATCGCTAATAGGCTTCTAAAAAAAAGAAGAAAAAAAAAGTGATCGAATCATCTCATAAGTGGGCTTATGACCTTCCCCTGGTCAACCCGGTTCCAAAAATGTGCCATATGAGGTGATTGCGCCACGGGGGGCGGAACCTATACCACACACACACACACAGACAGACAGACAGACAGACAGACAGACAGACAGACACACTTTCGCTTATATTATTATAGATAGATAGCAATATGATAAGGAAAACTACTTGTATATATACAATAACACTACAGTTTACAAGAAACTATGAAAAACACTTGCAATATACCGTTAAATCAAAATAAATAACCTCTTACTCTTCTATTTATTAGCTTAATATAATGTAAGCTACCTAAATGTGCAAATTATTCTAAAAAAAGGATTGTATACCTCAATTTCAAGGAGAAAAGCTATATTTAACCGATAACTAGCTAAAATCATTGAAAAGAACACATTTTGAGGGTATAAAGCATTATCATAAGGTAAATTCCTATGATTTATGATATTATACTACAATTTACAAGAAACTATGAAAAACACTTGTAATATACAATTGTAGCACAATATATAGCCTCAAACTCCTTTTATAAGCTTACAGTAGTTTAAAATAGCATTTTCTAACGAAAACATCTATAATACCACATTATGAGTTTATCTATCAAAAAAGGGGCTGAATAATGTCAATTTTCGACATTTTTTAGCCTTTCAAAAATACATTAAAACACTTGAAAAAACGCTGTTTTTATGATTAAAATTGATACTTAAATTTCATGATAAATACATATTTTTAGCTATTAATTTTTTAAATGTAGTTGTAGCAAATATCAAAAGCTATTTAGCTACAGAAATAGAGGGATATACTTTAATTTGTAGAGAAAAAAAACTCTTCACAGATAACTAGCTAAAATCATTGAAAACACTACATTTTATGGGTATATAGCAATATGATAAGTAAAACTACTTGTATAAATACAATAACACTACAGTTTACAAGAAACTATGAAAAACGCTTGCAATATACCGTTATACCACAATAAATAACCTCTTACTCCTCTATTTATTCTTCACTGATAACTAGCTAAAATCATCGAAAACACAACATTTTATGGGTATATAGCAATATGATAAGTAAAACTACTTGTATATATATACAATAACACTACAGTTTACAAGAAACTATGAAAAACGCTTGCAATATACCGTTATATCACAATAAATAACCTCTTACTCCTCTATTTATTAGCTTACTGTAATGTAAGCTACTTACAGGTGCAAATTATTCTAAAAAAATTATTGTATACTTCAATTTGTAGGAAAAAAGCTATATTTAACCGATAACTAGCTAAACTAATTGAAAAGAACACATTTCGAGGGTATAAAGCATTATCATACGGTAAATTCCTTTTATTTATGATATAACACTAAAATTTACAAGAAACTATGAAAAACATTTATAATATACAATTGTATCACAATTCTCTCTCTCTCTCTCTCTCTCTCTCTCTCTCTCTTCTCTCTCTCTTCTCTCTTCTCTCTCTCTCTCTCTCTCTTCTGCTCTCTCTCTCGCTCGCTCTCTCTCTCTCTCTCTCTCTCTCTCTCTCTCTCTTCTCCTCTCTCTCTCTCTCTCTCTCCTCTCTCTCTCTCTCTCTCTCTCTCTCTCTCTTTATGTGCCCTACTCTTGTCATCTACACAGTCGTGTGTGTGTGTTATAGGTTTACACACACACGCACACACGCACACACACACGCACGCACGCACGCACGCACGCACGCAGTTGCGTGAAGGTTAGAAGGTTATTGTGATAGTAGTAGTAGTAATAGTAGTAGTAGTAGTAGTAGTAGTAGTAGTAGTAGTGGTATAATTTGTATGTTACCGGTACACTTTAAGTAGGTTTGGTGCGGTAAAAAAGTTAGTTCGGGAAACGCTTTTCGGTTGACGTGTTCAAATACACGTTTTGACCCTAGATAGTTTTCAGGTCTCCGTGGCTCAGTGGTAGAGTGCTGGTCTTTCTAACTCCAAGCTGCCCTATCATCTGAAGGTAAGCTCATGGGTTCGAGTCCCGCCCTGTCCAACAAACCATTATCAGCCTTGCCTTCGCCCCGCCTGGCCGCTATCTCAGTCGCCACACTCCAACACACTGTATCATTCTCTCTTAACCTAATCTTGCCTTAGTTCCTTCCTTACTTTCTCTCCTTTCCTCTTTTATTTTCGTCCTTTTCTAGGTCTGTTTTGGGTCCATTACTATTTTTGATTTGCATCAACGACTTGGATAGTGGGATTAGCAGTTATATCAGCAAGTTTGCGGATGATAATAAGGTAGGTAGGATTATTACATGGTTCACGCTTTGACAATGGAAGTAGTTGACTGCACATACCAGGTTGCACTTCCATATCACATCGGAGGACACCGGGGGGCGGCATGAGCCTGCAGTGGGCTACAGGCGTCACTATAAAAATCCTGCCTGCGCCACCATAGGAGAGGGCCTACCATCACACCCCGCAAATGAAACCAAAGGGCTAATCATCGTGTGTAGAGACTGGAGGAAGGGGGGAGGGAAAGCATGATTATATGAGGAAAGAAGGAAAGAGTGTTATTACAGGAACTACCACGTGTAGGTCTCACGGCCTCTTGTAGCTTCCTTATGTTATGTGCTTATGTTATGTCTACCACCGTCTCGTCTCTGGGCCGCCGCAGGGCTACTCATAGTACTCAATCCTCGCATGGCTTTGATTCTAGGCATAGGTTTCCTATTTCTATCTTCCGTATATTTTGTTCTCATCATTAATGCAGTCCTTTAATCAATATCGGTAAATATGCAGTTTCAACTAATACTCTATTGAGCAATACTCTCCTGACATAAATAGGAGGGCTGCGCCCTCCCAGACCCCCCTGCTAGTTAAGTAACCTAACCTGGGCATTGATTATAATGAAAATAAGAGCATTTCCGACTATAACAAATAATAATTATCAATATTAATAATAATATAATTAGTTATCATTAATATTATTATAATTATTATTACTGACATTTTCATTATTATTATTATTATTATCATTATTATTATTATTATTTGTATTATTATTAGACTACTACTATTATTATGCTTATTATCATCATCATTATCATTATTTTTATTCTTTTTTTTATAATCATAATTATTATTATGGTATTTATATAATATATAATCATTATATATTATATAAATTATATATATATATAATATATATATATATTATATATATATATATATATAATATATATATATATATATATATATATATATATATATATATAATATATATATATATTATATATATATATATATATATATATATATATATATATATTAAATATATATATATATATATATAAATATATTATATATATATATTATTATATATATAAATATAATATATAATATATATATATATATATATATATATATATATATTTTTAAAAAATCTTTATCATCGAAGACCTGATGGCCCCCCATCTATTATTATAACTTATTATTATCATTAATACCACCGACATTATAATTATAATTATTATTATCATTATTATTATTAAGTATTGTGTTATCTTTTATGAAAAATGATTGCATAGTATAGAAATATTTTACTCAAATAACTGAGCGTGAGATAAAACATAACTTGTATGACGCAACTAAATGTTGATTGGATTTACTTTAAAACAAGACAATGTTGATGATGTGTTCTCACAGTGAAAGGAGGAATGAGAAGTGATTGCTACTCCTGTTTTAGGGCAAACTAATGTCGCTCAGTATAATATTTGAATGGAAGTGATAGAGATAAGTACGTACTTGTCTGATGTCTGATGACTTATGAATAAAATTATGGAGTTATAAGATAGACAACTGTGCGGTATAGAAGCGGCACAAATACTTATGATATATTTTACAGTCTAGTATATATACCATATATGACATCTTGTTTGCAGGAAAGTATTACCATATAAATAATTTACCATGCGTAGGTGTTTAGGGGCCCATGTCACCCGGAAAAAGGGTGACGAATCTACTACACACACACACACACACGTAGGTGTTTAGCTTGGCGGCATAAGAACTGGCATCTGGTCGCGGCAAGCATACTTACCTGGCACAGAAGATGTACCTTAGCGTCAAGGTGCAACTTTGCACCCATAAAGGTGCAAAATCTGTGACATCCTTTTGCACCCTTGAGGGTGCAAAATACCATTCCACTTTCCACAATTCCACAATTCCACCCATAAAGGTGGAAAGTTGCACCTCTAAAGGTAGATATTTTGCTCAAAATTGCCCCTCTAAAGGTGCATATTTGCACCTTTAAAGGTACAAAGTTGCACCCTTAAAGGTTCAGAATGTATGACATCATTTTGCACCCATCAGGGTGCACAGTTGCACCTCGAAAGGTGCATGTTTTGCACCCATCAGGGTGCAAAGTTGCACCTCTAAAGGTAGATATTTTGCTCAAACTTGCCTCTCTAAAGGTGCATATTTGCACCTTTAAAGGTACAAAGTTGCACCTTACCATAAGGTGCAAAAGTTGCACCCTAGTATTAAGGTGCAACTTTGCACCCTTAAAGGTTCAAAATGTGTGATATCATTTTGCACCCTTAAAGGTGCAAAGTTGTACCTTTTTTTCTTAGTGTGTACGGTCCACCGATACACAAAAATCCACAATACAGTAATATTTGTATACAGTTTATTGAATTCTTATAGTTGCATCAGTCAGTAATTGTCACATATATCACTACATTTTCAAGGACAGTACAGTTCAAACCAGCATTGTAACATTTACAACGCCCTCTACAACCTTTTGTGCAACCACATTTGAGCAACTCATGACAAGATTTTGATGCCTCCGGGAGGGTTGTCCACTTTGGTTCCCATTGCTTCTGGGCATTTCTTGACCATCGCCAGAGGCTTGGATCAGGAAGCTCTGGTGAAGCTACACTGCCTGCCCCCAAATATGTCCTCCCTCATACACAGCTTTTTTAATGTGTGTTAATGTGTTTTAATATGTTATTGTGGCATGAATAGTTGGCTCTAGCATGATATTCATGAGTTGCTCACATATTTGTGGCCTTTGCTCAAAATTATTATTATTATTATTTTTTTTTTTTTGCTAAACTAAGAAACTTATTTCTTTTTATAGTTCCCAATAGATTCTTGAACCTCAAAAATGTATGTTTAGACACCGAGATTCTTATTCTACCTGTCTTAGAAACAGAGATATGATGCGTAAAAAAATATTGATGACCTTTTGGAAGAAGTGCCAAAAAACAAGTTTACATACATGTATTCAAATGTTTTCATAGCTATATCTTTTATGGATATCAAAAGGCACCATTGTGCAAAATTTGGTGCTTGTAGCAAAAAGTGCACAATTCCACTCAAATTTTTTCCATATCCTCTGGGCTATAGCGCTTCGGCCTTCGGGTCCTGGTGGAACGCCGACGTCAGTTTATACAGGGGATGCTTGCAGCCTATGTTGATCTCAAGAAGGCGTTTGACTCCGTGCATCGTGAGTCACTCTGGGATCTTCTGCGACTTCGCGGGATTCCTGCAAGGACTATTGGTTTGATGACTGGTCTGTACTCTGGGATTGAGAGTGCGGTAAAGTGTGGGGCAGGTGTATCCAGCTTCTTTCCTGTGAATACAGGAATGAGGCAAGGGTGCATCCTTGCCCCATCACTTTTCAACACTTGTATGGACTGGGTATTGGGCAAAGTTGTAGATCAAAGTGATTGTGGAGCATCCCTCGGCAACACCAAGATCACTGATCTTGTTTTTGCCGTTGATGCAGTTATCTTTGGTGAGTTGCTGGAGGTCCAGGGGGCACATTCCGAGACGCTAACGTCCATGCTTAACAACTTAGCAACTGTCATCAGCTGTTTTGGTATTACGCGGGGAGATTGATGACGTACCAGTGGACGTTAAGTTGTTAAAACAAGGCAACTGCCTATAGGGTGGTGTTAAGGAAGCAACATACATAAAAATATTCATAAATTGAGTATATATGATGTTTTCTGACTTAAGAACTGAACAGGGCAAGTATACAAACGAAATTAGGCCATATAACAAACCCAGCCGCTTGTGGTGATATTGTTTTGGGGTGATGGGACAAGAGTGGTGAGCTGTGGCATCTCACCACACCGGCGGGTAGCGACTAGCGATGCCAGACACCACCACGCACGGCTCCGTGGCAGACTGAAGGTATGTCTTGCCACTTTTCCCTGTTTAAAACCTGAGCCCTTGTCCACCCAGCAGTGAATGGGTACCGGGTGTTAGCTAGGGGTTTGTGACCCACCTCCCGGGGTGGTGGCTTCCCCCAACACTAAAGGAAGGCGAGCTACGAATAGATATCAAGCGAAAAAGATCACAAGAAGAAGAAGAAGAGCGCCCTATTACTCTGAAGGAATAATTAATAGCTAGAATACAAGGAAGTACAAGCCACCGGCGTGTTACCCGCGAGTATGTGGAGGTAGAAACAAGTGTTGAAGCGATTGAGGTGACACAGGGGATGAAAGACTGATGGAATAAGCTAGAAAATAGAAATAAGTACAACGACCTTGAAAATGCAGGCCGCGGCTGCTGCCTTGTGATTGGCTGACACGTTTGAGACACAATCTGATTGGCTGGCACGTTTGTTTTTACACAATTGTGATTCGCTGGCGAGGTTGTGACGTCATTGTAGTCGCTCAGCCAATCAGCTATCGGTGCCGATAGCAACCTTGTGCCGCCACTGCCATGTCTCGTACCGAAATACCCACTAGCGCCGGGGTGTAGAAATAGAGGGATGTTGTTGAGCGAACAACCGTGGCCTTTAACTCTCTCAGAATGTCTGCCCTGGTGATGGCTCTCGAAGCGCTGCACGAGGAGGCAAAACCTTTAGAACTTGAGGTCTCCTGGCTCAAGACCAAGGTCCAGAGGTGTTTGGAGGCTTACTAGATGAAACAGTACAGTCTATATTATCAAGGTTTGGTCTCGTGTGCACTATCCATCTGTTAAAGTTAAGTTAATAACTGCGTACTGCATAAGTTAATCATTTATTTACAGAGGAACATTATTTGCAGATTGGAAAGTTTGGATGAAGTGAGGTGTCATGGATCTTGCGGTACAGAGTGATTGTTCAGGTAAGAATTATGAGTGTTTATGTGAGAGTATTGGGTAGTGTAAAGACGTTAACGTAGTTCCATGTTTATGCATCTATCATGGTAGGAAGTGTGTGAAGCCATTCCTTTCTTGCCGTACCTTTACTAAAGGAAAGCTCATATGTTAATTTGTAGCGGTTAGTGTCCTATTGCGTTTCATTATGTAGCAGAATTATCGAATTAATCACTAACTACTGCTTAAATTCCGGCCGTTTGACCCTATTGCTTATTAATTTGTGAGAGTAGCGTTTCTTTACCTTACTATTTAAGTGCGAAGCGCAAGCACGGTAATTGTTTTATGCGTTGCCACTGTGTGGAGCCTGAGTTAATATCAAATAAGCTGCTGTCATATATGGATGTTTAAAGTCCAAGAACGGTGTTAAAGGATATTATCATGACTCCATGAACCACGAAACATTCAAAGAGTGATTTTGTAAACAGCTGCTCTCAAATATTCCACCAGAATCATTGATAGTAATGGACAATGCTCCTTACCACTCTAAATTGATAAACAAGGCACCAACAAGTCAGACCCGCAAAGGAGATATCATCAAATGGTTGCAAGAAAATGGCATTGCTCATGACCCAACGCACACAAGATGGATGAAGTTGCTGCTGCAGTAGGACACCAGGTATTGAGACTTCCATCATATTACAGCTAGTTTAACTCCATTGAACTTATATGGGCTCAAATATAGAACGAAGTAAAGAAAACAAATTCTAATAATGGCCAATCTCTACAAAGAGTTGAAAAAACTCATTACAAAACTGGCTACTACTTACTATAACTAGTAAGTCCAACTGGCAGAAATGCATTGATCATGTACGCAAAATGAAAGAAGATTACCGAAAGGACATAGCTTTTGAACACATGTACTAGTCATTTACAATTTATTTATTATCATCCGAGAGCAGCAGTGAGCCTGAGGAATAAATAAATTGAAGACCAAATTTATGACCAATACGCCTTATGAGACTATCAACAATGATGGAATGAAGGAAAGAATGGCCTTTACTTTAAAAAAAATACACAAAAATTGGGGTGTGAACAAGGTCCGCCTCCTCGCGGTGCATCCTGGACACGTTTTTAATCATCAATAACGGATAAAGGGACCTTAAAATATCAATGAGCCTGATAACTGGGTGTGAACTGGTCTTCTGATGGAGTGACAACAGGTAATAAAATAGGCTGCTACCATAAGTTGCCCGGCCGTAATACTCGCGGCCACAGAGGGTGGGTGCTCTGGCCCACACATGTTGTACTCACACGGTATTATCAAACTATCAGCTAATATTTACGAAAACTGAACCTACCATCCTCTTTACGAGACATTACTCCATATCATGAATATAAATTAGGTACAGTAAGCTATACCTGGAATAAGATAATGGGAGCAAAATAAAAGGGTGCATAAACATTATTTCTCACTGTTTTTTTCTTCTACTCCTATTATTCCTGTAATTTAGCTTGTATTGAATTTCAGATTCTGATGATGTATGGACACGTACCAATGCAAAAATAAGTAGGGGGTCAAAAATGACGTTAATGTAAAACTTGTTCGTCTAAAGTCTCAACTCTAAAGCCTCGTACACACTACCACTCACCACTGTCGGCGCTTCCCGTCGATCGACTCAGATCGAGTGTCCGTCACTCAAAAGTGGCAGTGTGAACACTGAACAGGACTGGAGGAGTGAGGATGAGCCTGTGTCTACGGAGTCTCTCAGCAAGACCCTATAGTCACTTTTGTCCTCAGTGTCTTTCCTCACCCCCATATCTACACATAATTCTTCACATTGCCTCAAACGGATGTGAGCATTTTCTTGCTCTAAAAAGAGTACAGCTACCCCTAGCTATGCTAGCCAAAAAGGTATGTGTGTAATTAATACCAATGTGGCATCTGATAGCAATCACATTGCTATTGAGCGAAAAAACCTCAACATTTACGTTAAAATATAAACTAGAGGAAACACTCCCATGCAACATGAAAATTTCTGTGTCACCAGGCAACAGCGAAATATCTCAAAGACACGACTCACCTACTGGTGTTATGTAGTGATAGATAGGTATGTCCACATTGTATTTATGTGCATTTGTAGTCTGTGTGTAATAAATAGCACGCGGCGCAAGGACTTTCAGTTTATGTCTCGACACACGGCGTATTGGTGATGCTACACAAAGATGCCTTCTTCCGTTACTAGAGGAAACCTCACACACCTCGACAGCTCCCTGCTGCTCCAACCACCAGGCTGCCTGCTGCTTTCAAACACTACTATCCTTTGAAGAAAAAGAAACATTATAAATGCAAGCAAAACATATATTACATCAAACATGAACATTATACGTTAATAAACATTACTTCAAAGGAAAATCCAAAATCCTGCTTCGATAGGCTGTTCTAACACTCCTATATCAGATTGTACCGAGACTGCGTTCGTATGTTTTTCTGAGGATGTTTTGCGCAGGTTTGTAAGGCTTGCTTTCTAACCCCGTTTCATTGCTTCTGATACTGCTTTCTTAAGCAGTCATGAGGGTATTTTTTTGGCTGTTCTAAGGCTATATTGTAGGCTGTTCCTACACTGCTTTCAGTATAATAATGGGATTACCAATATCATTATGCAATGGTACAGTGGCTGTGTCTGTACCGAGAGAGCAAAAGCAAGAGCTGTGAAAGCAGGGAGGACAGCCTAGTAGTGAGGGGAATAAGGGGAAACATCGTAACACGCTGGACAAAAGTGCCAATTTTGTTTTATGTTTACCTATGGACATACTTAATAAAAAAATCCCATCCTCCAAAAAATCGGACCATATTATCATGTGCTTATGGGTCAAAATCCAAGATGGCGGCCGAAAAATGGAAAAAAATCGATAAATAATGATAACTTCGCTAATATTGGACTTAAAAACATGTGTAAACTATCTATTTGTAGGTAATGATGCCCAGGGAGTCGCTTGGAACCATCAGATTTTGCATTAGATCATCAGGAACTGAGATAATGGTCACATGTACAAAAAATGGGTCGCTCGATATGAAAATTTACATTTCGTGAGACATGTTTTAATGACTTGTTTGTTGTCCTCAAATAAATGTGTTAGATGTTGAATATCATCTTTCGTATATCATGTGTTTACTTGTAGGCAAATTGATAATTTGATGCTGTATATTTCACTTTGTCTAGTGCCCTCATAAAAGATTTCATCTGGACGTGATTTTTTTATTTTTTATTTTTTATTTACATCTATTACATAATATATATACATATACATATACATATGCACATACATACACATACACATACATACACATACATATATACGTAAAAAACAGTAATAAATGAGCGGGCATCAGCCCGCCGCTGTAGCCACAGCCACAGTCAGGTCACAGGTGGGCGGGGCGTGAGGTCACTCCCGCTCCTTAGTGTTCATCGTGGGGGTGGGGCGGCACGCGCCACCTCCAGCAGGAGGGCAGATTTTTCTGAAACTGCCGTACGAGGGTGGCCGCGTTCTCCGGGCCGACGCACTGTCTGAGCCGCTCTGTAGCGGGACACGAAAGCAGGTAGTGGGTCAGGGGATGGGGGGTCATATGAGGACAGTGCTCACACGGCCGCTCCTCAAACCCGTCCCTCAGCTCCTCCAGGGTCAAGTAGCCAAGCCGAAGTCGGTGTAGAACGACCTCCTCGGCTCGGGACAGCTGCTGGGCGGGGCGTAACGGCTCGTTGTTGTTCATGGCTTGTTTGTGTCAGGCTGCCTGCCTTGATGTCTGCACCAGCTGGCGATAATGTTGCTCTGCGGCACAGACGGCAGCGCTTCTGGCCAGTACCTTGGCCCCATGGATGCTAGGTAAGACAGTCAAGGCCACCGCTGGATGTCTGGTGGCCTCCCGGGCCGCCTCATCGGCCGCCTCGTTGCCACGGACGCCTATGTGGCTGGGCACCCAGTTGAACCTTACGCGGCGCCCCTGCGCGGCGAGACCCTGGATGTGGCCCAGGATGGCGGTGGTGAGCTGCACGTTGTCCATCGGTGTGCGGGGCTGCCGTAGGACCTGCAGGGCAGACATGGAGTCGGTGTGAATCACCACGACCTCCTCCTGTCGGCCCAGGGCGTGCTGTCGGGCGCGCTCTATCGCCACAAGCTCCGTCTGCAGCGTGGAGCAATGATCGAGTGTCCTCCAGGACAGCACCTCACCGCCCGTAACCACCGCAGCACCTGTCAGGCCTCTCTCAGGGTCAACGGAGCCGTCGGTGTAGTAGATAGCGACCGCGACGCTGCTGGGAACATTGGCGTGCGCCACCGCCTGCAGGGCGTGCTGCCTCAGCTCCTCCCGCGTGCACAACGCCTTCGCGGCCGGCAGTGTGGCGATAATCACCTGGGCGGCAGAGGGCTGCCACGGTGGCGGAGCGACGTAGTTGACAGCGGGGCGGTCAGGTCCGTCCAGCAGCAGGTGGGTGTGGCCGGGGAGGAGGTGGATGCCACCCTCTGCAGCCAGGTGTTGCCCGGCGATAGGTCACGCTGCTGCTGTGGCAAGACCCTGCACAGCCTGTCCCGCGCGACAGACTCCCTTGCCTGGCAGAGGATCTTGGCTACCCGACAGGCCACGATCTGTCGAACCCTGGTGGCTAGGGGCACCAACCGTGCCTCCGCCTGCATGACGCGGGTGTTTGCCCAGCGCGGTGCCCCCAGCAGGGTCCTCAAAGCTCGGTTCTGAAGGACCTCTAACTTCCTCTGCTGAGTGAGCGATAACGAGACAAGCACGGGCACGCTGTAGTCTACAAGGGCGCGCACAGTGTGCACGTAGAAGAGGCGCAGCACTGATGACGTGGCCCCGGCGTGTGTCCTCGTCATGGCCCTCATGACGTTGAGCCTGGTCTCAGCCCTCTCCCTCAGATACGTGACCTGAGTAGTGAAGTGGAGGCCCCGGTCAAGCCACATTCCGAGGTACTGGAAGGCGTGGGTCCAAGCCAGCCTGATGCCCTGTATCTGTAGAGGACAGACCGGGGGGGCAGCGGCCTTGAACACCATGGCCTTGGACTTCTCAGTCGATATCTTGAGATCCAGCTCTGCACTTGCAACTGACCAGGTCAAGGGCTTGCTGGGTCAGAGACACCCGGTCACCCCGGCCAGTGACGACCAGGACCAAGTCGTCGGCGTAGCTGAGAAGTGCTGTGCCCTCCCGGAACGGCAGGCCGACCAGCTGCTCCATCAGGAGGTTGAAAAGGGTGGGGCTTAGGACCCCGCCCTGCGGCGTGCCGTTCTCCAGCTCCCTGTAGCTGGACTTGCGCCCCTGGAACCTGACCCTTGCGCGGCGGTGCCAGAGGTAATCCTCAATCCAGGCGAGGAGTCTGCCCCGCACGCCCCGCCGCACCAGCGCGGCCAGGATGGCGTGGGCGTTGGCCAGCTCAAACGCCTTCGCCAGGTCAAGGAAGACGGCGACAGCAGGGCGGTTGTCGATTTGGGCCAGGAGGGCCAAGACGCTGTTGGAGGTGCCCACCCCCGTGGTGAAGCCGAAGATGTGTGGGTGGAGGTCTTCCAGGCGCCACAGGAGGCGGGTCAGCACCATCCTCTCCGCCGTCTTGGCATTGCAGCTCATCAGGGAGATTGGGCGCGGCTTGGTAGGTTCCCTGGGCTTAGGGATGGGCTGGATGTCGGCCTCCTTCCACGCCGAGGGCAAGCGGCCAGCCAGCCAGGAGGAGTTAATCAGGGCCAGGAGTGGCGCCTCCCCGGCCGCCCCAGCGTGGGCCAGCATCGAGTAGGTGACGCCATCAGCGCCCGGAGCGGTGTCCCGTCCCTTCCTGGTCCTTACCAGCTCCCGGGAAGTGAAGGGCTGATCAGTGGCGTCGGGGCGGGCGCGAGCGGCGCCGATGACAGCCTCGCGCACAGGTTGAAGCTGAACCTGCAGCCGCTGGACACGGGTGGTATGACCTTTGTTTTCTATTTTTGCGTGTATTTATTACTGTGACGTCGTTTTAGTTATGTCAAGCTTCATCCACACAGTACAGGATTGATTGATGATGCTGAGATCTACAATCAAGTAGGTTAAGGATTTGATTAATACAATAGATAAGTTATTGTAAGAATACAGGATAAGCATAATAGTCAAGATTTACTAACGATATTTTAACTATATTATGTGGCGGTTGGATAATGTCTATTTCTTTTTTTTGCAGGTTGTTTTGTCAACAGCTTTGAATCTACGGCTCAGTGAAACATCACACCATGGACTGGACAATTTGTGTCATTTGCCAGAACAGTACCTCTCTCATGTCCAAAGAATAGACAGAACCGCAATGCTGACGACGTTTATAAGGACTTTCTTGACAATGTCAGAGAGTTCGAAACGATAGGTGCATTGCCCGTTGACGTTGATTTTGGCGAACATGGCACCCCAGAACGTTTTGCAGAAAACAACGCTTCTTGGCATCGGGCATGCCACCAAAAGTTTAATAAAAGTAAGCTTGAACGAGAGCTGAGTAGAAAACGTAAACAACAAGAAGACGAGGAAGCTCCAGGTACCAGCGCATCCCAGCGATCAAAGCGTCGGTCAACGGGATCAAGCAAGAACACTTGTTTATTCTGTGATGAGAGTGGCCCCAGAAAGCTGCATGAATATGCAACTAAATGCGCAGAATACAATTTAAAATTAATGGCCACCGACATGCAAGACGGTAAAGTACTTTCAAAAATACTGTGTGGGGATCTGGTCTCAAATGAACTCAAGTATCATTTAGAATGTCTGACAAAGTACCGAAATTACTATCGTGGTTACAGGCGGCAGAATAGTCCAACAAGAGCTGAGCAACGTGAGCTGGATCAACGAGCCAAAATGGTCAATTCAAGAGCATTTGTTGAACTTGTAACGTACATGGAAGAATCTGCTGGATAGATGTCGTCTGGGACCAATACCTACCAAGCAGCATTAAGGCATCCACCAGAGAACGAAGAGGCAGTGGCGTGCGTCTCAAGGTAAATCCACAAACAAAGATACCTTCCAAGTGGAATGATTTTCTGCTGGATTCATCGAACAAGGATGAACTCTTCTCATTTCTAACACAGAAAGTAGCTGACGCAGACTGGCCTGCTGGAAAAGGCATCTATATAACGAATGGCACCACAGTTATTTTCAGAGGCACAAGTCACGTGATGTCAGACTGCACACACGAGGAAGCAGACAGCAGGATTGTTGTTCACATTGTACATGCTCTTCAGCACGGGGTCAAGAAAGTACAAGTGCGTACGGTTGACACAGATGTGCTTGTGATCCTTGTCGGACATTTCTTCGATCTCCTGCAACTGCAACCTGACCTCGAGCTATGTGTAGCATTTGGCGTTGGCAAAGACTTTTGTGTTCACAACATCAACACCATATCTCAAAGCCTTGGAGAAAGGATCGCCCGTGCACTTCCTGTATTCCACGAATTTTCTGGGAGTGATACTACCTCGTATTTCTTTGGGAAGGGCAAAAAAAGTGCCTGGCAATCATGGAAAAGCTACCCTTTGGTTTCTGAAGCCTTCCTCTTCATCTGGAATCACCCCTTCGAAACGTTGGACACTGGATCGCCTCAATTTAAACATCTTGAACGCTTCACAATCGTCATGTATGACAAGACAAGCAATGACGCCGACATAAACGATGCGAGGCGGGAGCTGTTCTCCAAGAAAATCAGAAGTCTTGAAAAGATTCCACCAACTAAGGTACTTCTTAGAGTATTAAACATATGTTTTAATTAAATGACAAGTTTGAATTTTGGTGTATACTCAATCAGTTTATCTTATAGCAATGCACACATGTACTTATGCTGCAGGATGCACTGGTACAACATGTCAAGAGAGTTATCCTTCAGGCTGGAATTTGGTCAGCAAGTCGGCAGGCCCACGTTACCATACCGTCACCTGAAGAGTTTGGATGGAGTCTACAGGCTGGCCAATGGGAACCACTTTGGACGACAATACCAGAAGCTGCAAAAGCTTGCACTGAACTTACGAAATGTGGCTGTAAATCCGAGCGCGGTTGTCGCATCTGCAATGTTCAAATCGGGGCTGAACTGTACTGACCTGTGTAGCTGCAATTGCGAAAAGAACTAACTTGCTTGTGTTCATTAGTGTACTTCATATACATGATAATGGTTCAGTTTCATTAAAAATATGTCTACAGCAAAGTATGTCATATACATGTACATGTATAACAAATGTGTCTCACGAAACGTAAATTTTCATATCAAGCGACCCATATTTTTTGTACATGTGACCATTATCTTAGTTCCTGAAGATCTAATGCAAAATCTAATGGTTCCAAGCTACTCCCTGGGCATCATTACCTACAAATAGATAGTTTACACATGTTTTTAAGTCCAATATTAGTGAAGTTAACATTATTTATCGATTTTTTCCCATTTTTCGGCCGCCATCTTGGATTTTGACCCATAATCACATGATAATATGGTCCGATTTTTTGGAGCATGGGATTTTTTTATTAAGTATGTCCATAGGTAACCACAAAAAAAAAATTGGCACTTTTGTCCAGCGTGTCACTATATTATCACACTATGGAGCTAATTCCCCTCACTATAGGTCACGCTGCTCACTTCCCCTTAACGGGCCTCCGTCACGCTATCAAAGTATATACGAAACTTCCTTAGAAACATGAGGGAATAATTCCCTCTAATGGTCAATAACACTATTGAGACAGTGTGAATCCACAGGGACCCCCAGCGAGGGCAAAAACCCAGCCATCATAAAGAAAAACAGTCAGACCCACGGCCACAGCCTACCACTGCTTGCTAAACCTTGCTTCGCACTCACAGGTGTTTGCGGTACTGACTAGTAGTGACTACTGAGTCTGACTGTCAAACTCAAGAGTCAGAGGCGAATTTTGGTGAGGAAGCAGCAAGAAGCCTGGCTTCTCCCGGCTTCTCTCTCGCTTGCGTGCCTCGCCAGAACGGATGACAGTTGCCAGCTTCTGGTCGGGGCTCGCCCGATCGGCGATCACAGCTGATAACTGTAAACAAAACAACCACACAATGACGAATTGTCATCTTCAACTCATATTCAACCACATCCTTCATGCATGCAAAGAGAAGGTAATATTAACCCATACACCCGCCTTGAAGCATTCCTCTACAGTATTTAGTAGAATGTTGTAGGACACCTGTGGTCGAATGCTTCTATTTTGCCAACAATCCTCATTATAACGCCATTAATAATGTAAAACTCGTATACTTTCATTTTGCATAAACCTATGTTGACCATGACAACACTTAATTGTAGCTGGTTTGGTAGGGAATAATGGAAAATAAGTCAAGCCTGACACCCCGAGACCCGACGTCCTGAGCTGACGGGAGGTTCCCAGACGGCCACCAGATGGCAGATCGAGCTCACTGTTATAGTCTATTGTAGCACGAGTCCATAGCATTGTGACGTAGTTAGCTCGACGTATTTTCATCTCTAGGGACCTACGACAAGGTGGCAGCAATGCACAGTTGAGCTTTTCTACATTGGCCAGTGGATTCTCCTGAAAATATATTAGTTTCACAGCATAATTGACTAAAATTTCACTTCAAGTTTTTCAAATGTATCATATAATCAGACAACAATACATTTGTGCAATTTCGTTTACCTGATCAACTTTTCCTGTCAGCTTAACCAATTTCAGGTCATGCTTCATTGACATCTTTAAATTTACTCTGGGCGTAGACATGACAGACAAACTCTGACACAATATCAACATCTGCACTTCCAAGAACATCTCCCATTCTGATGAACAGTTGGACGAACTTCCCAGTGTCATCTTTCTCAATGATCTCGAGTGGTTTGACTTTGCCTTTACTGAAAGATACATCCCAAAAAAGACATTAAGTTAAAACCAATCGACATTTCTGGCATTAATGGCATAATTAATTATTGATTTGAAAATATGGTTTCTCATGATTGCAGTTACTTTTAAAGATTAATAAATAATTTCCACAATGCATAATGATCTGGCAAAACAGTTAGGTTGTCTGACAACACTGTAAGATGAAGCTAACAAGTAACTTTTATTCCTCAAATAGTTTATGAAAATAAAATAATTGTTTTGACAGATCCCTAGGAATTTTGAGTGTCGGGAATGCATGGGTCTATCCAAGACATGTTTACAGCCTAATATGTTTTGAGGAGATACATTTGCATAACTTTTGATTTTTTTTACCTGTAAAATGCAGATGTGAAATCACACCCAGTCAATGCATGGTATCCAGGCATAGCTTGGGACAGTCCAGTTATGCGTTGTTCCAGAATTTCTAGAATGTTTGAGACGTTGATGAATCTTTTGTCATTTCCTAGTCCACAATCCATGATTATGTTGATCATAGCCCGGTCCTCTGCGCTCTGCTTCCCAATGGAGCCTATCAAGATGTGTCTGATGCCCTCACAATGATGTTACTGGCTGTGATGTTTGTGATGTGAAAAGCAATCAATGTGTCCGCTTCTTCATGGTCGGCTTGGAAATGTGCTGGAACGTGTCTGGTACATACTGATAGCACTCTCCACCAAAGGAAGCTACCAAAGTTTTGCCTTCTAGGATATTCCACTAATGGTCCTTCTCCCACTCTCGCAAAAGGAACTTCTGAAGCTCATTCTTGAAGACTCCATTGTGAAGCAATTTTTGGCCACTGTTGATTGTTTGATTTGGTCCTGTGATGACATAGAGGGAATCAACAGCTCCACGCCTTTTCCTCTCACCGTCTTTTATTGAATTCTCTATGTATTTGTCCAGGCATACGTGAGTTTCTGTTGCACTCCCAGAAAACACTACAGACAGTATTGTCCGAGCGATTGAGCCATATAATGTTCCAATATGTGTCTTAGAGAGAACGGAGTGTAGAACAAGCCCCCATCATCAGAGGTGGGCGCGATACTTTTTTCTGGTAGTGCGATAACGATACTGCGATACTTTTTTCCTACTAGTTCGATACGCGATACTCCGCTACTTTTTCGGATTTTCTTAAAACTATACGCGATACTGCGATACTCCGCTACCGATACTTTTTTCTTAAAGCGATAGTATCGCAGCGATACTGCGATACCAAAAATTTAGCTTTGCGATACTTTGCTACCTAAGAAAACACTGTATTAGCCAAAAAAACATCTATTTTACTTAAACTACAGTTTACGCTCATTAAAACATTGTAATATATTTATTTATAAACTGACAAATTTTATTTAAAATATAAAGGTCGTCTTATAAAGTATCGCGGGAAATTTAAGCGATACTTGAGTTGCGATACTTATACTCCGCTACTTTGAATTCTTATGCGATACTGCGATACTGCGATACTATTTTGGCGGTGCGATAGTATCGCAGTATCGCAGTATCGCAGTATCGCACTAAGTATCGCTCTCGCCCCACTCTGCCCATCATATACCTGTACATAGCTACAAGGCAGTTAGATGGCAGTTTCATAGCTACAAGGCAGTTTCTGTCTGAAGTGACTCCAATGAAGTGGTCACCTCATAAGCTGATCTAGGTCAGTTCTGGGTTTTTCAATTTTTGGGCGTCACTGGCGGGGGTAACCCACCACTGGAAATCACTGGAAGTGGCCATTCATGATAGTTGGGACCCTGCAGAAGATTTTGCAAGTTATTTGCAGTGGTTACCTCATGAGGTGATCTAGGTCAGTTCTGGGGGTTTTCAATTTTTGGGCTTTTTGTGATTTTGAGAAATCACAGGAAGTGGCCATTTATGATATTTGGGACCCTGCAGATGATGGAACCCTGCAAGTGATCCGAAGTGGTTAGCTCATGAGCTGATCTAGGTCAGCTTTGAGGGGATAATTAATGGTCACTGGCAGGGGTAATCCACCAATGAAAATCACTGGCATTAACCGTGTTTCATACATTGGGTTATGGAAAGCCCATTACAGGTATTTAGGATCGGTTACTGTCCAAAGCTGATCTAGATACTTTTTGGAGTGGATTTAGCTACCACTCTCCTGGCCACATCCACCACAGCATGCCTGCCAGTCGTCCACTTCCATACATTAGCACTGATAGGTGATACTTTGGTGGCAAAGAAAATTGGTTACCTTTCCAGCTAACCAGACCCCCCCCCCCCCGGGCTCCTGCTCTAGACAGTTAGAAGTGAAGTAGGAGGCTGTTATAGCCGTGCTCCATCCTGGCTTTGACATATTTTACCAGCATATTCAACCGCTCAAACCTCGTGCAATCTTTTCGTTACACTTCTTACTATTGAACACAGCATTACCAATGCAAGTAGTAGTTTATTTTGAAGTTATAAGAAACAAGAGGTAGTGAAGGAAGGGGAATGACGGAAGTGAATTTCTCTCTTTTGAATATTATTATCAATATATTTATCGCACGGGTTTGTAAACCTGACACTACTCGCAAGCTATAAGCTATACAAAACTATATTGCCAGCCAAGAGGCACCCTTGAAATATATTTTATCATACAAGTAAAGTTAAAACCATTTGAAGCTTTTCTTTTCTGCAGCTCGGGCAAAGGGTGCACATGGCTTTAATAACAATCCCACGGCAGTACAGTTCAAGGCAGCATACAAGCAACTGTTGATGAGACACCACACAGAGAACATAGGAAACTGGACCGGTATTACCAAAGAGATCATAGTTAAGAATGTTTATCATAGCTGGACAAAATGGCCCATTTTAGTCACAACTGGCTGGCGGATATCATAAATTGGGGGGGGACTATCACAAACCGCGCGGGAGGCTAAGAGTGGGTTCACCGAGTTCTAGCGCGACTATGATAACGGCTCCGCGACTATGATAAACTTTCCAGCTGTTAACAGGGCCGAGACACAATAACAGCCTCAGTGAAGAAATATTCGCCCACATAGGGATGTGTTGAGTGAGCTGAGTGATGCACAGCTGATTAGGAAATACCGAGTAGACCGTGTGAGGGCATATTGTTCCTCACCAACTTTGTACAAACAGCTTTTAGATCGAAAACATCGCCATCTGGCAACTCTGTTTCGTGTTTACACAGATACTGCTCAACGGTACATCTATATGCTTTATTTTCGGGAATGAATTACTACATTACTTTCTGTGTCACTGCCCTAAACATGTTATAAACATAAGGGAAGAAGTATCAATCCATAAACGTGGTCAAAGGATGAATTACTGATTTTTATAACCATTTTAAAGAAACAATGACGCTATATTTAGCAGACGCCTATGATAAACAATTGTGCTAGATTCCAAACTTATGATAAATGGCGTATAATAAAAATGTATCATATCCAAGAGTTATGATAAATATTTGTCATAGCTATGATTAAGTTTTGGTAATACCGGTCCTGCATCCCATTAGATGATACCCATATCCCGAATGTCATAAATGCAGAGGGAAGTTCTCCTTTAGTGTCATGTTTTAGTGACGCTGAACCTTTCAATATCAATGATATTGAAAGGTTCAATATCAATGTAGGGGGGGTTGTAAAATCGCGAATCCCATGTTAAATTGCTTATGTTCTTCTTGTAACTCCTCCCTTATTTATTGACCAATTTCTTTCATTCAAAAAGCATTTTAATCAGGAAGGATAGGAGATTAAGGTTTGCTGTCGTTTGTTTTTATACAATAGTAAAAAATAATTTTCAAAGTTTGATGAAAAAAAAAAAAAATAATTGACATAAATATTTGTCAAAAATCTAAATCAACTTCAAACAATAATTACTACAGCAAAACTAATTCCTTTTTCATACTTTCATAAGCTGCAGTTGGAAATATTTGTGTAATAAGAAGTGCAAAGGAGATAATTTTTAAAATGCAAAAACCAACGTTTTGAGAAATCAAGCGATGAAGTTGAAGCAGTTAGTGTACTTTACCTATTGCAGCTAGGGACTTGAAATTCACAGGATATATACTCGAATTTTATTATATTTCGCCATATTTCAAAGTAAACACCAGTGTTCCACTGTGTAAAATCAATGAAATATTAACGCAAAAGACATCTGATGCAGATACATAAATTTTTTTGTTGGATTTACGAAGAAAATATGATGTATACTTACTCACGGAATTACGATAAAATATTAGTGACTGCTAGAAATTTCCCGTTTTCTCATGTAGTAGTGAGAGAGAACGTTAAAGTTTCATGAGAAACTAAGAAAAAAAAATTACCTAAAAAAAATACGGGGTATTTTACTTAGAATACATCTCTATTGCAGCGAATAATACCGCGGAAACTCATGAAAGGACTCCTCATTGCATAAGGCAAAACACCTTTTATAAATTTTTTATCAAACTTTTGCATATACCTCTTTTGGTATATGCAAAAGTTTGATAAAAAAATTTAAAAATTTAAAAATTTTAAAAAGCAGCAAGAATGACAGAAAAATATAAGCAAAAAAAAATGTAAAAAAAATTCAGGTCGACCCCCTACAACTTGTGTTGTAGGGGGTCGCTTAAACCCCTTAAACAAGTAAAAAATGACCATGATTATGTAAAAGAGCCCAATATTTTGGTTCTTTCTGAGTATACAGAAGCTGTAATTGCTTACATTGCTGGATATGTTGCCACCATGGCCAGGAAGAAAATTCACTGCAGTGTTTATCACGAGGCATTATTATCTGCTGATAAAATAAGAGACAAATTTGAGTTCTTTTTTGGAAAGAAAGACTGGCAGGACTCCCATCACCCAAGTGACATTGTCGTGAAAATTTGTGAAGAAACTGAGAAGAGTTTCGAAATTATTCTCAAGCACAAAAAATATTTTTTGAAACTGAAATAATGCCTTTTGTCATCTCCAAGGGCTGCTGGCTGGCTCTCTTGATGTTTAATTAGTCACCGGAAGGAATCGCCTGACTCAATTACTTAACACAAAATTATGTAATCCAACAAATTATATTGTCTAAATTCTATGTAACTGAGTTCATAAAACATGCCAAGGAAGCTAGTTTCAGCACTGACCAAATTTATGATATGATTTGAAAGTGAAAGAACAAGAAAAGCTTAGACAGGAATCTAATAGCGAACAGTAAAGGTATAAAGAGATTGAAAGGTATAAAAAGAAAGTAGAAAGGGAATAAAGGCAAAGAGAAAGAGATGTCAAGAAACTTTAACTAGAAAATAACAGATACTATAAAAGGTAAGAGCTTGGAAAAAGAAGATAGAAAAAAAAGAGAGAGGTAGACGCAGATATATAGAGAGAGGATGCAGAGAGTCAAACAGAACTTACAGAAGAGGCAGATAAACTGAAGGCATCTTTGGCATATGATATACTTTTGGTTGATATGGAAGATTATTAGTATCCCGTCAGCATAGCGAAGCCTCGCCTAACCTAAAGAGGTACAAACACCAATTATCACGATATATTTTTCTTCTATCCCTATTATTCCTGTAATTTAGCTTGTATTGAATTTCAGATTCTGATGGTGTATGGACATTGGACATGTACCAATGCAAAAATAAGTAGGGGGTCAAACATGACGTTAATGTAAAACTTGTCGTACACACTACCACTCACCACTGTCGGCGCTTCCCGTTGATCGACTCAGATCGAGTGTCCGTCACTCAAAAGTGGCAGTGTGAACAGGACGGGGAGGAGTGGGTGAGTCTGTGTCTACGGAGCCTCAGAAAGATGGGCCAAAAATAAGCACCAAAAAAGTCCCGAGGTGGACAAAAATTTTAACAAAGAAATTTTTCACCGAAATGGGTTTCTTTGGAGGTTTTCTAACCAACCCAAAAAACCCCTCGAATCCACCCATGGGGAAATACCGTTTTCACCTTTAAAATCCTAGATGCCCCGCCCCCGGGAAGGTAAAATATTGAAATAGGCATAAATTTGGGTGAAAAAACAACAAAAACACAAATAAAGTGTCTAAACCACTAATTTTTAGGTGCTCTTTCCTTGGAAAATTTCAAGGGGCCCAAAAAGGGGGGCCCCAGTCAAAACGTCAAAAACAACGATTTTTTTTTTAAAAATTGAAGGGAAAATGTGAAAAAATTTTATGAACCTCTGAACATACTGTGCGACATTACACCCGTAGATTTTAGAAATGTAAAATACGGGGATGCAACGCATTTATAATACTTTTTTTTTTATTTCCGATCTGAGATTTTGTGGATCCCCCCCAAGACAGATGCGGGGTGTTTAATTTGTAGAGACATATTTCATAAGAAAGAAATTCCAGCGTTGGGGCGCAAAGGGGCCCCACTTCCATTAAAAAATTCACCCATAAACACAAAAAACTATATCCACGAACCCCATCCCAAAATTAAAAATTTTATGAAATGGAAAGCAATATTCCACACATCATGTCGCAAAGTCCCCAAAAAACGAACTAATGAGCAGATCGGGAAAAAGCCCATTCGAGAAAATGGTCCTACCTCACACAAACTGCGATGTGATACTAAAAATTTCATTTAACACCCGACTGCTATTCTGTGGCAGTTTATCGGGGAAGGGAAAAAGTATCCCCCAATGTTGAATATGAATTTACCATGTTATTCTCCCCACTGTGTCAAGACAAACTTGCAAAGATGTAATGAACGTCGCGAAAAATCATCCAGAATCTTGGGGGTGATGCAGTTGCACATGACTTGCATGTATTAAAAATTTTTCCAGCAGAGGGGGCCCTTTACCACCAGAGGAGGCCATTTTTCCCCCGCAGTGTTTCCAAATTCATGTCCCCCACGAAATCTTACACTTGACATGTTACCTACAAAAAGGTGGACACCACCTCGGAAAAAAGGATCCTTTCTGGGACCATCGATGAAAAGAAGAGATCGTCTTCGCACGTTTTTGAAACTGGAAAAAAAATGATGATAAAATGTCACTCTAGATAACTCTAGAAATCTGGAAAGCCATGCAAACCCTGGAGAGGTTTATTCCCAAAAAGTCTTGCAAGGCACTCATGCACATTATGGGAACAGAGATCGAACTCAACGAAAAAGCAACCACTGTTGCACCTCACATCAATGTGAAACGTTTATTCAGGATTGCACAAAAAATGAAAGGAAACCCTCGTAAAAATGGGTTCGTTGATCAAATTTTTCGGCACCTTATCAGGGAATGAAATAAAGAATGCCGAAAAACCAACGTGTATATCCAGACCCTCTGATAAAAATCGCTCCCAACACAATTTCTCCACTTTTCCCCTGCCCTGTTCTACTGTTTAAGACAATCTCAAGGGCAAAAGAGCAGACCTTGATGTGCATCTATTGGGCCCAAACCATAATGAGCTCCATTGTCCAAGACATTCCTCTGTCCCCTTCAAGTTGTTCTGTGTTTACTTTGGACCAAATATGGACATCGTGACTGATATATCGGAAACATCTTTGGGGCCCAAAATTTAGATGGATTCACAGCGTTCTATCGGGCTTCTTCTTACAGGGTTTTAAAGGTACATACCACTTCCAGATCTCTTCCGATATGAGCTGTGCTCTTTCCCACCATCTCTCTTTGACAACCATGTGTGCATGAGGATGGGGGATAAATCGGAAATCATTCACCATCTCCTCAAGCTTGTTCCAGAGAGCAGTAGTGCAACGTCCTGTGACATGAGTATGCAGTACATCATTGATGGTGGTAGCCTGCTTCATAAATTCTCATGGCCTAAAAATGCCAGCTACTCGGAGATCTGTGAATGTGTACGTCCGACACATCAAGCAATCATACTGTCATGCTTTGGTTGTGTTTGATGGGTATCATGGATCTAGCACAAAGGATGAAGCACATCGTCGCAGGATGGGGAATGATATAGGTGCTACAGTGTTGGTTTCACCAGAAGTGCATGTAACCATGACCAAGAAGAGCTTTCTTGCCAATCCTTCCAACAAGCAAGCATTCATCAATCTACTTGCAGAGCAAATGACCAAAGCGGATATCGCCGTTGACATGCAAAAGGTGATGCTGACTACAAGATATGTATGTTCAGCATGTCTTCACGCCAAAGAGAAGCCAACAGCTTGTCGCAGAGGATTCTGATTTTGTTCCAGCTGCTAACGCATCATGCCAATATTGCTGACAAAGACTTATACATGGTGACCTCCAAACAAACAGTGTGTGTCACAACTTTGGCAAAGAAGCTTGACCCATTACTCTCTGGCGCCCTGCTCTTTCTGCACGCTTTCAGTGGGTGTGACACTACGTCTAGACTTTATGGGATGCAAGTGTCAGTCTCAAAAATTGCAAACTAGGCGTGTAGTTCAATATTCATGTCTCCATCTTCATCTAAGCAAAAATAGAAAGAGCTGGAAAAGGGAGGGCCTTGTTGATCATCTATGTTGCACAACATCTCTGAGCCTTGACTTCGAAAGGGAGTGCAAGTTTCAGCAGAAAGGGGGAAATGCTAGCAGATGTGTCCCCCAGAGAAGCTTCCGCCAACGTCTGATGCAGCCATTTTCCATAGTCACGTGCATACCATCAGGTTCAGGCATGGTGGGGTAATGATCTTCCTGCAGGAAGAATGGGGCGGGAAACGACTATTCCTTCGGCTTATATCCCGTCAAATGTCTCCAGCCGGTCGGACCTGACCCGACTACTTAAGATAATACGATGCAATTTTTGGTGAAATTGAAAACACAAGAACATGTACATGCCGCAAAAATGGGCTCCATTGCACTCCAGCTTGTTGTCAATGCAAGGGCATTACCTGTTTGAAGGGTCCACCTTGGATATTGAAGAAAATGAGGTGGAAAACGATGATGATGAAACGGGACTATAAATAAATTAATGTGTTTGAAAATCACTTTGGAATATACACATATACATATTTATATACATATATACATACACAATATACACAATACAATAATACATATGTAAAAGAGTATAGCCGGTTGTTCAGACAATTAATTTTGCTCATTTTAGGGTAATTTTAGGCCAAAATTTTGATTTTTCGAGGATTTCAATATGAACACATCCTCCAATCTCTTCCAAAGTAACTTTAAATGAAAGAGCACCTCAAAATTAGTAGGATTAGACACTTTATTTGTGTTTCTATGTTGATTTTCAGCAAAGTTATGCCTATTTCAAAATTTTATCTTCCGCGGCGGCGGGCATCTAGGATTTTCAGTGAAAACGAGTATTTGCCATGGGTGGATTCGAGTGGACTTTTTTGTGTGGTTAGAAATACTTCCAAAGAACCCATTTCAGGTGAAATTGCTTTGTTAACATTTTTGTCCAACCTCGGCACTTTATTGCCTGGCCTATACAATTACCACCAATTATTACGAAAGAGATTAGGTAGATGATTTCCCTAGGCGGTTTGAGAGGTTGGCCAAACTACATAATTAAGATAGATAACTACCACGTACAAAACAATAATAAGGTCGTTAACTGGTAGTAATGTTCTTAATTTACACATATTAGATATTAGGTTTCACATAATCATTGTCAATAGAGAGTTTATGTACACTCTGCCCAAAAAGTTCCCGAACACCTCGGCACAATGGATGTGAAAATGAATCGATCGTGGCTTGTCACCTCGGAATGGTTGGTATTCCTGATTGTGATGACGCACTTTAAAACGTTAACACTGGTACTTGATGCATATCGATACATATATAACTTTTGCTTGAATAAGTTGTGTTGAAATATAGCCCTGTATCCTAAATGGGTATTACTCGGGTATATTATCAGTTATGGCACGTATATAATTATTTTTATATTGAAAACAAATGGTGTTATATATCAAGGAGTAGTTTGAGGTTTCAGTGAAGCAAACAATGTATATGATACTTTTTCGAGCCTGTGTTGAACTTAGCATCGGAGATGTAATGGTCACAGTGAAGCATGCTCATGTTAGGCATCATGGAGACACCGCCAGAGACGCGCACGGCCATTATTGCTCTTCACACTGAAGGCCTCAGCTATCGCCAGATATTTCAGCGGATCGGTGTGAATCACTATGGGTTTACAGATATATGGAGCTTCGAAGCCCAGCTGGACAGGAATTGACAGGATCTTTAGTGGGATCAATGCCTAGTCGACTTAACAATGTAATAGGCGCAGGGGATGCATACACTCATTATTTGATAAATACTAACCATCTTCACCTTTGTCTTTATCCCATAAAAATGGAACCTTATATCGGTATGATGTGTCATAGTATGTGGTTTGGTTTTCCCATAATTTTGGTAAATAATGAAAAGTTTTTGTTTGGAAATAAGATATAAACCCCAAAAACTGTCAAAATGGATTTTTATCATTCCCTATTTAAATTTTAAGATGGACTGACTTTTGGGCCCCACGGGCCTTTTAAACGGACTGATAATGCCCTTTAAGGGGAAAATGTGTTAAAAAAAATCCAAAAAAATTCCCCACCAAAACCCTTATTGAAGTAAATTCTCTAATGCATTGACGATTAACGTCATGGTGTTGTTTAACTTTCCAAACGGTTAACACCGGGAACAATTTCATCCTAAAATCCGACAGCGTGGGGCGGTTGGTAGAGTCACGGATTCCCCGTGCAGGGGGCCTGCTTTGGGTCAGCGGTTCGAGTCACCAATTTTTGGGGTCTTGGCGGGGGGGCGTTTTGGGTATAGCAAAAAACCTTGTTTTTTGGTACTTGCAAAGTGTCTAGATAGGTTTCAAAGAAATCTATCTTATTTTTCTTTCCTACGACAAAAAAAGACACCGGAAAAAGGGAGGAATTATATTTCACCGTAATATATTTTATTTTTGAATTTTCTATATAATTATATATATATACCCCTCGTTTTCGATCTATATAAAAAATTATGGGTATATATAAAAAATTATAAAAATATATATAAAATATAATAATAAAAATATAAATATAATATAATATTTTATATTATATATAAATTATATAAAATATATTATATGTATGTATTTTATATATATAGATTTTATAATTATATTATTTTAAAATTCGAAATATAAGTATACATTTTTAAAATATAATATTTTAATATAAAATTTTATAAAAAATATATATTTATATATATAAAAATATTTATATATATTATATTATATAATATATATATATATATATTACACTGGGGAAACCCTTTTGGGAAAAAAAAAAATTGTTGAGTTAGATTTTTGAGCTTTTTTAGATAAAATTGGCTTTGTGATTCCAAATTGTAGTCGGGTTTTTTTCAAAGCACGTCAATTTTTTTCTCCACAGCTTACCCTCCAGATAAAAAAAAATTCCACTTGTGAGCTTTATAAAATTTGCCAGTTTAAATTACGTTTTTGGACCATGAGACCCTATGGGGGCCAACTGTTTTGCAGTTAAAATTTGAGACAGTGCGGGGGAGAGGAGTGTGAAGATTCCCAATGGGTTTCCAGTACATAAAAAATCTGAAAAACAGAAAGTAGGATAGTGGGAAATTTGGGGAGGATTTTTTATGGCTTTTCTTTAAACCCTTTGTAAAAACCCATCCCAAAAATTGTAATTTCCCTATCTTTTTTTATCCCCGTTTTTTTTTTTGGGTTTTAAAAAAACTTGTAAACTTTTCCCCCCAAGCTTAGTGTTTTTTTTACATAGGGTATAATTTTTTTGTTTAAAGATAATGTCTGCTCCTGCTACGTGGGGGGCGTAAAAGGCCTAAACCCCAACCCGATTTCCAAAATGCTATATTGGGGTAGTTCCCCAAAACCCCAAAAAGGTCAAGGAGGGAAAAAGCAATAGCGAATTTTCAAAAAAACCCCAAAATTTGGGCCATATTTTAAAGGAAAAACTGGGGTTGATCAAGAAAAAGAAATGGGCCCCTCACAAAGTGGGGGCAAGCGGGTTTGTGCCCCGGGGGAGTTTTTACGGGGGGGAAACCAAAAAGGAAAACGTGGAAAAAGGTTGGCTTTTGGACCCCCCAGGGTTTTGGGGGAGGGGCCAAAAAAAAAATTCTTTCCCCAACCCAAGCCCCCCCCCTTTTAAAAATTTTTGTTTTAAGTAAAAAACATAAAAGGATTTAAAAACAAAAAAAAAAATAAAAGAAAAATAAAAATTATCCAATTTCAAACCGTCAGTTAAAAAGGGAAACCAATGCCTCATTACCCTAAAAATTCCCCAGTGCCATTTTTCGAACAAACCCTCCCTCCTCAAAAAAGATCTGAGTGAGGGTTGAAGAAACCCCATTTGGACAGAAAGGATCCCAGATTTTAACATTCCGAGGTTTCCCATTTCGTAGGGGATTTTAAACACCCACGAGTTGAAGGGATTTGGGCCACGTGTTTGGGGCCCTTACCCAAAAAAGCTTTCGAAATTTTTAAAGCATAAAGATTTAAAAACGGGGAAAAAACTTTACTTAAAACCCCAAGGAGTGAAAGTATCATACTTTCGAACCAGAGAAAAGTACTCTCTGCAGTTTTTTCCAAAAAGTCCCGGGGGTTTTGGGTTTTTTGGCCAAAAATTTTCCGGGTTTTACGAAAGGAAATTGGGCCCTTTTAAAATTTCCTACAAATTCAAAATGAATGGCGATTGTTTTTTGGGAATACCCTAAAAAAAGCGGAGCTTGAATTTGTGTTTTTCCCAAAAACCAAAAAAAAAAGGGGGCAATTTGTTTGGCCGAAAAAGTCCCTATTGGGAAATTTCGGTCTGTTTTGTGAAGAATATGGAAAAGTTTGTAAAGAGAGTAATTGAGTTTTTGAAATTTTGAAAAAACACAAATTGGGATAAAATCTGTGTTGCCCTTAGAAATGGTGCCCTTTCCCTTTCCCTTGGAAACCCAACGGGTTTAACAAAAAAGGGAATCCCTGTTTTCTCTGAAGGGGGGGGATAGCAGAGCTCGAAAAGAAGCATTGGGTTCAAAAGAAATTGGCCCCCAGATCTGTTTTCTTAAAACCTGGAGGAATCCTAACATTTGGGTCCCAGGGAGCCACTTTGGGGAAAAGGGAAAAAAAAAATAATTTTTTCCCCCTTTGCCCCATAAAACTGGGGGCTCTTTGAAAAAAAAAATTTTTTAAAAGAAATTGGGTTAAACCCTGAATGGGGACGTTTGAAAAACCCAATCATTTTGGGCATTTCCGGACTGTAATTGAAAAAAATAAAAAGGCCCGGTGTGTTTGATGGCCCACAAATTCGACAGCTCATAAAAAAGAGAACATTTAAAGGGTTTATTTAGGGTCCGAATTTTTGGAAAAGAATGCTTGGCTATCTTTCCCAAAGACGTCGTAAAGAACTTTTTTGGAAAAAATACACGTGCAAGTAATTACACAAAAAAATTTTTCAAAAAACCTATTGGAGAGCTACAAAGCGTTTTGGGGTTTGGCAACAGGGAGTATTTAAATTTACTTTTTTTTGCATAGCCATCTTCCCAAAAACCCCCCCCCCCGAAAATCTTGGGTTGGGCTCAGCGACGAGAAGGGGGGTTAAACCCGATTTTCACCAAAAATTTAAAAGGTTAGGGAAAGAACGTTACCAGGGAAAAATGGATGGGCTTTATGATGGCTTAAATATTGGGGAGCATAAAAAACGCGATAGTCCTCAATTTAAAACCCCCAGCCCAAAGTTTAAAAACGAAAAATTTTTCCCTTTAAACCCCTTGCACAAAAAATTTACCCTTTTTATCCCTTTTCTAAAAAAAAATGGATAAATTTTAAAAAAACTTTTTTCATGCCTTTTTTCTTCATTTTTCAGGGTATTTTAAAAACATTTGAAAATTTTATTAAAAATAAGAGGGGTTACTGTTATGTAAAAAGTTTTTTTCTTTATTTTTTTTTGGGAAAAAAAAAATCCACGGGTTCAAAAAATTTGGGCCCCGTGATAGAAAAAAACTGAGATAAAGGTTTTTGGGAATTCGGGGGCACCCCAAAAAAATTCCCTTAAAAACAAGTGTTCAGACCAAAAAAAACTCAAAAAAAAAAATTTGTTTCCCCAGGTTTTTATATAGGGTTAAAAATATTTTATATAAATAATATATATTTTAAAATTTATATATTAATATATTATATTATATATAAATATAAAATATATATATATATATAATATAAAAATTAAATATAAAAATAATTTTATATATAGTTTATATATATATATATATTATATAAAATATATTTTAAAATATTATACTAATATATATATAAAATTTTTAATATATATATAATATTTTATATAGATTATATATATAAAAATTATATATATATTATTTTATATATAGATTTATTTAATATATAAAAATAAAAATTTTTAGTTAATTAATTTATTAATAATTTTTTCTAATAAATTTTATTTTTTTATATAATTTTTTAACTTAATTTCTTTTTAAAAAAATAATAAAAATATAATATATATAATAATATATTTTTATAATACAGGGTGTAACACGGTTTCCCCAAAATTGGGGACAGAGGGATATATCGTGAAATTCTAAGTACCCCCATGCTCTATAACATATTTTTTTTAAAAGTTTCCCTTTAGACGTGAGATGAACTGTAAAAAATCACGGGGGCCCCGGTTTAATGTCACAGGTTTTGAAACCCGTATGGGGGGTGCATTCGGGGTTGCCACT
>JACEEZ010021036.1:164032-181532 GCA_016584305.1 Chionoecetes opilio
TTCTAATGTTGCTTTTATACCAATTTTAGTCATAAAACTCAGGTATTTTTTTCAAGGTTTTTGACTTATTTTCTTCCTCCACTTCCTCAAGACTATCCAATTTGCAAATAGTGCTCCTCTGTATATAAACTTAGATGGATTGTGCACACGAGACCAAACCTTGATAATACAAGGATAATTTTTATAATCCTACTCACTGCGCCACTTATAATGGGCATTGTCCAATCTCCGAGATAAACTCCGGTTATCTAGGTTATTCTGAGATTATTATCAAAGTAGGCAAATGAGACACTAATTCCCAACTTCATTACCTAAATATACTACTCATGAATAAACAAAACATCAATATAATAAAAGGAGTTGTATCAGGCTTCGAGCGGGAGGACTACCAAGGTTCAGGCCAGCCTGGTGCAGATGCTCGCACACGGCTGCAGAGTCAGCTGGATCGCAGTGTTAGTAATAGTCTGAGTTCAGCCTAACGAGATAGTGCGGAGAGCAAGAGTTGAATGATTGAGACCGTGTACCCAGCGACACAGGTATACTCAGTTTGAATCCTCGTACGGAGACGTAGGCATCGAAATACGGCTTGAGATACGTCACTCACACACACACACACACACACACACACACACACACACACACACACACACACACACACACACACACACACACACACTAACTCTTTTAATAATAATAATAGAGGTACTCAAACCAGGAAAATACGCGAACACCCCCGAGAGTATAGTTGAACAACTAATGGATATAATGAGAGTATCAAATTGTTCTTTTTATATTGTTTTAAGAAGTAACAGGGTTTAACCGAAGGAATATACATACGTCAGTGACACTGAAGGCAGTGATTGCCAGGTGAACCATATCTCACAGGTAGGTGTTGCTTGCTTCCAACCCAGAGGTACACTTCAGAGTGGTAACTTTATTGAATAGGTTGAGTGGTCATAGTAAATGTATATTTAAGTTAAGATACGTGCTTGGAATTAGTAATATAATATCCAATTTTTTTTAAGGGTATATGTGTATGTCAAATGTTGACGATGATAGAACACAAGTCGGTAATCATACTGACAGATATGTAACAGCCCATCTATCCCTCCCCTCTCTAGTACCCCCCGGGAGTATTGCATCATGGCTGCTGGTGTCTGGTTGCTCCCTAGTACCCCCTGGGAGTATTGCATCAGGGCTGCAGGTGTCTGGTTGCTCCCTAGTACCCCCCGGGAGTATTGCATCATGGCTGCATGGTGTCTGGTTGCTCCCTAGTACCCCCCGGGAGTATTGCATCAGGGCTGCTGGTGTCTGGTTGCTCCCTAGTACCCCCTGGGAGTATTGCATCATGGCTGCAGGTGTCTGGTTGCTCCCTAGTACCCCCCGGAGTATTTCATCATGGCTGCAGGTGTCTGGTTGCTCCCTAGTACCCCCCGGGAGTATTCATCATGGGCTGCGGTGTCTGGTTGCTCCCTAGTACCCCCCGGGAGTATTCATCAGGGCTGCTGGTGTCTGGTTGCTCCCTAGTACCCCCTGGGAGTATTGCATCATGGCTGCAGGTGTCTGGTTGCTCCCTAGTACCCCCCGGAGTATTCATCATGGCTGCAGGTGTCTGGTTGCTCCCTAGTACCCCCTGGGAGTATTGCATCATGGCTGCATGGTGTCTGGTTGCTCCCTAGTACCCCCCGGGAGTATTCATCATGGCTGCTGGTGTCTGGTTGCTCCCTAGTACCCCCGGGAGTATTTCATCATGGCTGCTGGTGTCTGGTTGCTCCCTAGTACCCCCTGGGAGTATTGCATCATGGCTGCAGGTGTCTGGTTGCTCCCTAGTACCCCCCGGGAGTATTTCATCATGGCTGCTGGTGTCTGGTTGCTCCCTAGTACCCCCCGGGAGTATTCATCATGGCTGCTGGTGTCTGGTTGCTCCCTAGTACCCCCCGGGAGTATTTCATCATGGCTGCATGGTGTCCTGGTTGCTCCCTAGTACCCCCCGGGAGTATTGCATCATGGCTGCATGGTGTCTGGTTGCTCCCTAGTACCCCCGGGAGTATTGCATCATGGCTGCTGGTGTCTGGTTGCTCCCTAGTACCCCCTGGGAGTATTGCATCATGGCTGCTGGTGTCTGGTTGCTCCCTAGTACCCCCTGGGAGTATTGCATCAGGGCTGCTGGTGTCTGGTTGCTCCCTAGTACCCCCCGGGAGTATTGCATCATGGCTGCAGGTGTCTGGTTGCTCCCTAGTACCCCCCGGGAGTATTGCATCAGGGCTGCTGGTGTCTGGTTGCTCCCTAGTACCCCCCGGGAGTATTGCATCATGGCTGCAGGTGTCTGGTTGCTCCCTAGTACCCCCCGGGAGTATTGCATCATGGCTGCAGGTGTCTGGTTGCTCCCTAGTACCCCCCGGGAGTATTGCATCATGGCTGCTGGTGTCTGGTTGCTCCCTAGTACCCCCTGGGAGTATTGCATCAGGGCTGCAGGTGTCTGGTTGCTCCCTAGTACCCCCCGGGAGTATTTGCATCATGGCTGCTGGTGTCTGGTTGCTCCCTAGTACCCCCCGGGAGTATTGCATCATGGCTGCAGGTGTCTGGTTGCTCCCTAGTACCCCCCGGGAGTATTGCATCATGGCTGCAGGTGTCTGGTTGCTCCCTAGTACCCCCCGGGAGTATTGCATCATGGCTGCGGTGTCTGGTTGCTCCCTAGTACCCCCCGGGAGTATTGCATCATGGCTGCTGGTGTCTGGTTGCCTCCCTAGTACCCCCCGGGAGTATTTGCATCAGGCTGCTGGTGTCTGGTTGCTCCCTAGTACCCCCCGGGAGTATTCATCATGGCTGCGGTGTCTGGTTGCTCCCTAGTACCCCCCGGGAGTATTGCATCATGGCTGCTGGTGTCTGGTTGCTCCCTAGTACCCCCCGGAGTATTCATCAGGGCTGCTGGTGTCTGGTTGCTCCCTAGTACCCCCCGGGAGTATTGCATCATGGCTGCTGGTGTCTGGTTGCTCCCTAGTACCCCCCGGGAGTATTTCATCATGGCTGCTGGTGTCTGGTTGCTCCCTAGTACCCCCCGGAGTATTGCATCATGGCTGCAGGTGTCTGGTTGCTCCCTAGTACCCCCCGGGAGTATTGCATCATGCTGGTGTCTGTTGCTCCCTAGTACCCCCGGAGTATTGCTCATGGCTGCGGTGTCTGGTTGCTCCCTAGTACCCCCCTGGGAGTATTGCATCATGGCTGCTGGTGTCTGGTTGCTCCCTAGTACCCCCTGGGAGTATTGCATCATGGCTGCTGGTGTCTGGTTGCTCCCTAGTCCCCCGGGAGTAGTTGCATCATGGCTGCCGGTCTGTTCCTAGTACCCCAGTCCCCGGTGAGTCGATCCTATGGCTGCGGGCTGGTTGCTCCCATACCCCCGGGAGTATTGCATCGAGGTCCTGGGTTGCTGCTACCCCCCGGGAGTATGTCTGGTGCCGGGTCTGTTGACCCGAGACCCCTCGGGTTTCCTCCCCGGTTGTCATGCTCGTCCTGTCCCCGAGTACCCCAGGTTGACTGGTGCTGGTTGCTCCCTAGTACCCCCCGGGAGTATTGCATCATGTGCTGGTGTCTGTTCTCCCTAGTACCCCCGGAGTATTGCATCATGCTCTGGTGCTGGTTTCCCTGCCCCCGGAGTATTGCACGGGCTGCGGTGTCTGGTCCCTGTCCCCCGGATTCATCAGGTAGTGTCTGGTTGCTCTGTCCGCCCGTCCTATGCCGGGTGATGGCTGGTGCTCGTTGTCCCTCCCCCGGAGTATTGCATCAGGCTGCTGGTCGTTGCTCCTAGTACCCCCCGGGAGTATTGCATCATGGCTGCTGGTGTCTGGTTGCTCCCTAGTACCCCCCGGGAGTATTGCATCATGGCTGCTGGTGTCTGGTTGCTCCCTAGTACCCCCCGGGAGTATTGCATCATGGCTGCAGGTGTCTGGTTGCTCCCTAGTACCCCCCGGGAGTATTGCATCATGGCTGCAGGTGTCTGGTTGCTCCCTAGTACCCCCCGGGAGTATTGCATCATGGCTGCTGGTGTCTGGTTGCCCCTAGTACCCCCGGGAGTATTGCATCAGGCTGCTGGTGTCTGGTTGCTCCCTAGTACCCCCCGGGAGTATTGCATCATGGCTGCGGTGTCTGGTTGCTCCCTAGTACCCCCCGGGAGTATTGCATCATGGCTGCAGGTGTCTGGTTGCTCCCTAGTACCCCCGGGAGTATTGCATCATGGCTGCTGGTGTCTGGTTGCTCCCTAGTACCCCCGGGAGTATTGCATCAGGCTGCGTGGTCTGGTTGCTCCCTAGTACCCCCGGGAGTATTGCATCATGGTCTGCAGGTGTCTGGTTGCTCCCTAGTACCCCCCGGGAGTATTGTCATCATGGCTGCGGTGTCTGGTTGCTCCCTAGTACCCCCCGGGAGTATTGCATCATGGCTGCGGTGTCTGGTTGCTCCCTATACCCCCCGGGAGTATTGCATCATGGCTGCGGGGTCTGGTTGCTCCCTAGTACCCCCCGGGAGTATGCATCATGGCTGCGGTGCCTGGTTGCTCCCTAGTACCCCCGGGAGTATTGCATCAGGGCTGCGGTGTCTGGTTGCTCCCTAGTACCCCCGGGAGTTTGCATCAGGCTGCGGTGTCTGGTTGCTCCCTAGACCCCCCGGGGTATTGCATCATGTGCGGTGTCTGGTTGCTCCCTAGTACCCCCGGGAGTATTCATCAGGCTGCTGGTGTCTGGTTGCTCCCTAGTACCCCCCGGGTATTGCATCAGGGCTGCTGGTGTCTGGTTGCTCCTAGTACCCCCCGGGAGTATTTCATCAGGCTGCGGTGTCTGGTTGCTCCCTAGTACCCCCCGGGAGTATTGCATCATGGCTGCTGGTTCTGGTTGCTCCCTAGTACCCCCGGGAGTATTGCATCATGGCTGCTGGTGTCTGGTTGCTCCCTAGTACCCCCGGGAGTATTCATCATGGCTGCGGTGTCTGGTTGCTCCCTAGTACCCCCCGGGAGTATTCATCATGGCTGGCTGGTGTCTGGTTGCTCCCTAGTACCCCCCGGGAGTATTGATCATGGCTGTCGGTGTCCTGGTTGCTCCCTAGTACCCCCCGGGTATGATTGCATCATGGCTGCGGTGTCTGGTTGCTCCCTAGTACCCCCGGGAGTATTGCATCATGGCCTGCGGTGTCTGGTTGCTCCCTAGTACCCCCCGGGAGTATTGCATCCAGGCTGCATGGTGTCTGGTTGCTCCCTAGTACCCCCGGAGTATTCATCAGGGCTGCTGGTTCTGGTTGCTCCCTAGTCCCCCCGGGAGTATTGCATCAGGCTGCGGGTCATGGTTGCTCCCTAGTACCCCCCGGGAGTATTCATCAGGGCTGCGGTGGTTCTGGTTGCTCCCTAGTACCCCCGCGGAGTATTGCATCATGGCTGCATGGTGTCTGGTTGCCCCCTATATACCCCCGGGAGTATTCATCATGGCTGCAGGTGTCTGGTTGCTCCCTAGTACCCCCGGAGTATTGCATCATGGCTGCTGGTGTCTGGTTGCTCCCTAGTACCCCCCGGGAGTATTGCATCATGGCTGCAGGTGTCTGGTTGCTCCCTAGTACCCCCCGGGAGTATTGCATCATGGCTGCTGGTGTCTGGTTGCTCCCTAGTACCCCCCGGGAGTATTTCATCATGGCTGCTGGTGTCTGGTTGCTCCCTAGTACCCCCCGGGAGTATTGCATCATGGCTGCTGGTGTCTGGTTGCTCCCTAGTACCCCCCGGGAGTATTTCATCATGGCTGCAGGTGTCTGGTTGCTTATTCCAATAACAGATTTCCTACCAGTTTTATGTTTTAGCATCATCAATATCACTACTATCTATATAATTATCCTTATATCTTCTCAATATTATCACTAAAATCATCATATGATTATCATTACACATAATTGATATAGAGGAGTAAGCTTTAGTTAGCAGAAGTTGTAGTACTAGCAACTGTAGCAATAACAGTGACCGCAATGGAAGGTGGAAAATGAATTGAGAGCCGAGGAGAGAGAAAAGGAAAAGAAGGAAGAAGAGAAAGAAAAAACGAAGAGGAATATTTGACCCCTTGAGACCCAGAACGTAATTTCCATTGTAATTTGAGTACCATTAGACGATTTTAATGAACATAAGCAATATAATGTAGATATGACCTGTTTCATATCCTTGTCCACTAACTAATTTGGTATATTAAGGTACTGTTCGTAATTCAATGGCTAACAACAGATGATTTTTTATAGTAAAGGAAATATCTGGGCGTGAAGGGGTAAAAGAACATCTGAATGCTATTTGTAATTCTTATCTTAAGTAACTGAAGATAAAGGAGTGTACTGGTAGAGAGCTTAATTAAAGTTTTTACATTTTTTCATAAGCTGCAAGTTTATTACGTTTTGAGATATGTCATATCTCACTTTTATCTCACTATCGGAATGGATGTGCCTCTGACATTTTCATAACACACGGCTCATTGATTGTACACCCTTATTATGTAATTTCTGTCTTCAGATAATCCCAACCTCTGAATATACCATCGACATTGTAAGCAGTAAAATCAGTAACACCTACACGATTTTAGAGAAACACCATATGGAAATATGGTCGCCTCCGTGGTGCAGTGGCTAGCGTGCCTGGCTACGAATCTGCGGGCCCTGGTTCGATCCCGGGCCAGGGCAAGCCGGTGACCAGCCTACCCAGCTGTTCTTCTTTCCTTTCGGGGTTGATAAATGGGTACCTGGGGTAACCTGGGGAAGGTAACTGTGGTAACCCGGGAGTCACACTAGCCCTGTGTCCCGGGGTAACGGGTCCTCACCCACCACAGGCTCTAAGGGCTAATGCCACGGAGATGAGGACCGCATGCCACGCGCAGCTTAGCGTATGCTCCCATCTTTACCTTTTACCTTTATTTACCATATGGAAATATAAGATATTCTTAACCTGGAGAATATATAATAGGCTTGCCGATACATCATGAAATGTGATAACTTCCTTGGAGGTGATAAGCTTCCCTTGTATAAAAGGCCAGTACCCAGGTATGCTCTGCACTTTGCCGGGTGATTTCTTCCCGGTCCCGTCCCGCCTCTAGACCACAACACTGAGATTCGCAATTCAGGTTACCTTTTTACTCCAGGAAAAGCCACATTGCCTCTATGGGGGTCTACACTCGGGTTCTGCACCTTCTGGTCGTCGTCCTACTATTGGGCATAGATCTCTTTTATGAAAGAGCTGAAGCCAGTAAGTATATTGTTTTCTAATATTCATCATATTTTGACTTTAGCTTCCCTATGTTTTGATGATTTGTCTCTATTGTTTTCATCTTATCATCGGTCTCCAAATTATATTTTGATGCTGGATAATGTATTCTATAACTACAATTCATAGATATTTAATTATGTGCGGGCTCACGTATACAGTGCAGCACTGCCATACATGTATATACCATGAGATGAAATACCTTTCCCTTTAGTTTGCCCATTATTTTTCTTAGGATAAAATCTGCCAGGTTTTTGCTACATTTATTCTCGTTAAAAGACACTTGTTATTTTTCTCATATTGGATCGAATATATTTTCAGTATTTTGCCAGATCTTCTCATACAGTGATAACACTGGTCGACACCAAAAATGATTCTGAGTTCATTGTGTGTGGGTTGGAAAGCATTTTTGCTGCTGATTTAAAAAATGGCATTGCTTTTTCTCTAGCACGTATAGTTTTTGAAATATCGGCATTTTAAATTTTAATAGCTATTATAATTATATACGTATATATAATTATATAATTAATCGAAACAATCCCCCTACGTTAATATATATTACTCGTAATTAAATTATGGTGGTGCCTGCGGCTTTATTAGGACCTAATGTACATATCTGGCAAAAAATATACTTAAATTATGTTCCAAATATATCCGAAAATGTGCTACATCTTGGAAATATCCGAAAATATGTCAAATCACAGTAAATTTTGACTTTATATATACACCTTTTTCACTGTCAACAAGAGGTTTGTACATACAGTTGAACCTGCCAGGTGAGTCTTTCGGTCGTGCTGGCCATTCCTTTTGATTGTAATGTTTGCTGTCCGCTCTAGAGTCCCACAAACAAAGAAAACACATGTGCTTAGTGTAACCTAACTGGAGTCCTAGAAGCAAGGAGATTACCTTCAGGTCCCCACACAGACTCCACTGATGTTCTTCATATTTAACAGCAGATAACAAAGTCTTCATAGTTTCATAAGTTTCACTCATTTCATGGCCATGCGCAATTGGAACACTCGGAAGCTTATTTCCTTTATGCAGAAGAACGGCCTTTAGCGTGTTTTTTCCTGAATCTATGAACAGCCGCCACTCACTCTTATCATAAGTGTGAGACTCACAAAGTTGTTCCATGAGTGTGTCAACATCAAAGCAGTAACAGAGCTTGTGTTCCATCTTGAAGAAGCTTGAAAGTTCTTTATGTCTACGACGAAACGTGGTGATGAGAACTCCTTCTTGTAGCAAATTCCATTCCTTGAGACGAGATCCAAGAAATTCACTTTTCTCCTTGGGTAGATCTAGGTCCCTAGCAAGGTCATGTAGCATTTCCTGACTGATGAATTTGGGCTCTGTTGTCTGCCATTTCTTGAAAGTCTATATCAATGGGATTATCCTCCTAGTTCGAATCTGATTCACTTATAGCACTTGCAATTGGAACATTTGGAACTGGGAGATCAGGACCATGTGGCACAGGCCTGATGGCAGAAGGTACGTCAGGATACCTGATTTTAGCTCGCGTTTTTACTGAATATCCTTTGATGTTAGTGAGGCAGAAGTAGCAGTCAGTACTGTGATCCTTTTGTTCACGCCAAACCATTGGGATGCCGAATGCCATGCCTGATGGCCGTTTGCCACGCATCCATTCATTCAAGTGGTTCACACAGGGGTTGCATGCTACGTGAGGGGCCCACTTCTTATCTTGATCACCTATACGGCACTTGAAGTAATGCAGATAAGCTGCTTTAACATTCTTTGTAAGAGGTTTCTTCAGACTGTCAGGGGTAAAAATTCCACATATGTAACAAAAACTGTCCGATGCATTCACACAGTTACGGCGCTCCATCACAGCCCGGTACAAGGTACTATATACGGTAAACCAACTAAAATTAGGACTCCACTAAATCAAACACATCATATCTGCAAAGAAAAATATAATGTTTAAACATATGTCAATAGCTGTGCGATCAGTAGGTAAAAATGTACTACACAGCCTACTAACCCCTCGCCAATACGCAGCGCGCACACCCTCCCCTGCTCACTGCACAAACCACACTGACTCAAAAACACTGCACTGCCCTAAATAGGCTTGAGAAAAGAAAAGATTAGGAGTTTAAAATGAAAACATTGGTGAAACCTATTTCTGCTGATTTTACCCATATTTTTTTATGAATTGCGTCTGGTTCTCAAAAACTGGACGTGATAGAGTTAAGTGAACATCAGATTCGAGTTCAGCAGAGTCGATTTACCTATAATCAGCTTCATTTAGTCCAGAACCATATCATCAATTTTTTTTTGTCGACCAGTGTAATCGGCTGTTTTCCGATGGGTGACCTTGTCTTATGGTTAAAGTATACCGAGGCTCATTATAATTCAGGAAGACACCTGTTCTGTCATCGATTATATATATATATTTGTCCTTTTATTTATTCATATAGTTTGTCCATGCTGTTTGCAATAGACACTGGATTCATACCCTACACAGAGTAGAGTCAAAAGCTTTTCGTCTCATCAACTCCCCTCCACGGACTGACTGTCTTCGATATTTATATCACCGCAGCAATGCTGCTTCTCTTGCTATCTTCTACAATTAGTTCCATGCTCACTGCCTTTCTGAACTTGCTAAGTACATGCATTCCCCCCTCCCGAAGCCTCGCTGCACAAGACTCTCTACTCATTCTCTTCCCTATTCTGTCCATCCTAGTACAAGAGTATACCAGTATCTTCACTCGTTCATCCCTTAAACGTATAGACTCTGGAACTCTCTTCCTGTTTCTATTTTTCCACCTTCCTACGACGTAATATTTTTTCAAGAGAGAAGTGACAAGACCCAAACTAAATTTGCCAACCGCCCCTTATATAATAATTATTTTTTACTGTCTTCGTTATAGGGATTGGCAACAAAGCGGGCTTTATGTTACTTCCTTTTTTTATTTTTGCCTTTGGCTAGTGACAGAGGTCGGCAACCCAGAATTCGAGAAGAGCCAGTTTCTTCAAACTTGGCAGAAAAGCAGTGCTGATGGAGCCGCAGTGTACATTATGAATGAAAATTACGAAACAAAAAAATGTTCCTCATATTATCTCTTACTTATAAAGTAGGATTATAGACTACAAAATTGAGGAAAATGCATGTTATAATAATAATAATAATAATAATAATAATGATAATAATATTAATAAGTACAAGAATTCATCCCAATATTTTCCTAGAGACCCAGGACCTAGGTCACAGACACTATTGTACTGTGGCTATCTATGCCAGTATCTTATCTCTGAATTTTTAACGATAATTTTGACATTTTTAAGTAGGTGACAGGAGCCGCATTAGTCTCTTGAAAGAGCCGCATGCGGCTCCGGAGTCACAGGTTGCCGACCGCTGGGCCGCTAGACCCTCGTGATAAAAATAAACTCTTATCTGGAGGAGGCCGCTGAAGCCACACCATCACCTATCAGACCCGATTCTACATTTTTGGGTTCAGGGAGCAGATTCACTAGATTTCCAGTGGACGTATCCAGAAATGATGCCACGTAACTTGGTGTCAATATTATTGTCATTAACCCCACCCCCCCTACTTTGGGGATGGTGATATAGAAGCTGAAGTGCTTAAACCACCCGTTTTCAGCCACGAAGATTAACTTTTTTTTAAGAACTTGAAGATTATGACGATCAATAATGTTTTTTGTGCTACCAAAAGTGTTTAACTCTGTCCGTCGATTTCACTCATTTTGGCATCGGTTCTAGGTTTTTGACACATTAAAAGATCTTGAAGCCCCAAAGTAATCCGATCAATTAGTCACCCTAAACGCATGCAGTTGGAATACATTAGTAACCTGTTTTTAGTCTTGCTGGTTTAAAAAAATTGTATTCAGTGTTCCCCCCGTCCGCCAGCAGTCATCTTTGATATCTATTTATGGGTACCAGCAACGAGAAATGGATTCACTAACAATGCTTTTCTTGAAGCTTAGACATCAAAGTAACTGAAAAAATAGTGACAGATATCCATATGGTGGGGAGAGGGGACCTTTTCGGTTTCTGGCCCATGAACTACAAAGTCGATCACTGCATTTATCCGCTGAATGTAATCCAGGCCCAGGGGATTCTCATACACACCGGCCACGTAGCCTGGCATCCTCCTCAGTTTTACCGATACCAATCGTGGTCTGTACTGGACCCTTCAGTTGCGTAATGACCCGTGATGCCACATAACTGTTGTCACGCCGGAGAGTTGGAAGCAGATTTCACACGCTCCCGCCCAAAAGTGCTCTCTTCGCCCGTCCACCGTCATGCTACAGGATGCGCCGCCAATCTGTCCCTGCACCTGCATGGTCTGAACATCAGTGGCACGACAACCTAATATGATTTTGGCCTGGGAAGCTCTGGCTGGCGTTGGGCCCCACTTCCCAGCTAAGGGGAGTTTTGCGCCACCCCAGCGGTGGCCATGGCGCGGCTCGCCGGGCAGTCTTGTGCGCCTGCCCGTATTCCCAGCATGCAGTATATAGGACTTGTACTGCATGGTACTGACTACCCTACGTTGACCCCACCAGACTGCCTGCGGTTCCTGTTGTGGGGTCAATTCTTCCTCATGTTCACCTCCTTTAACAGACTGTCTTCGATATCTCAATCTCCGCTGCAATATTGCATCTCTTCCTATTTTTACCGATCTGTTCACGCTCTTCTGAACTTGTTAAATGCATACCTACCCTCTTCCAGTGGCCTCCGTGCACAAGACTCTCTACTTATTCCCATCCCTATTTTGTCCATTTCACGAATGCAAGAATTTACCAGTTTCTTAACATTTTCATCCATTTTACTGGTAAACTCTTGAACTCTTCATATTAATTTTTGTCCATCCCTCTACGATTTAAGAGATTTCAATATATGAGTGTCGGTATACTTTCCAAACAAAATTGGCTAGTTCCCTTTGGATGTCTCCCAATATATTATTTACAGGGACTGGCAGTCAGCAGACTTAATGGGTCCCTGCAAATTGATATTATTAACAACAAAATATTAGCATCTCACTTTGCAAATCCTTTTCCATATTGAATTTATTATGAAGACAAAGTTGCACAGTTTTTTCAAACATATTATGTTGAAAGATAGAGTCGGAGATCTCATGTATTTCTGCGGCAGTTACACATTGATTTGACCAAAAATAAATCATCTATGAATGGTATATAACTTCTTGGTTTCACCTAGTCATCGAAATCTATAATATTTTCATTCCTAATGGGTGTGTAGGCTGCATCCCATAGATATCCTTCACCTATGTATGATATACTATTTTTCTCTGGAAAAACAAAACTTTATAATCTCCAGGGTCACCGTTAAAGGAACTCTCGAGCCGCGTCTGCCACAGTCTGACATGCGGGGAGCCTGACGCCTTGTACCCTCACCCAACATATTGCACACAATACGTTCATTGCATCGGTGGTGTGCCCTATATCAAGGTAAGAGCCATAATAATAGAGAATATAGTAAAAAAAAAAATGCATTTGAGAAGATAAATATAATGCCAGTGATTCAGAGTAGTTTAGAGCTGAAGGGAAGCTGCTTTAGATTACTTAAGAGTACATGTAAACATAAATCAGGAGACTTGTCGGGTATTAATGAGGGTACCTGCTGAAATACCTAACATGTGGGAGAGCCGAACAAAGTAAAATATAATAGCAAAGTTATTGTTCACCCACCCCTCACGTCGGCATGGGACAAATAAAAGGGAACACCATGTTTCTTGTAGATGAGAAGAGCATATGAAATTTTGTTGATGGCGAATGAAAATAAAGAATAAACAGTTGCTAGACTAGCCTTGGAAGGAGAAAAGAAGCTAAGTAATACTCATCCGGAGTTGCCAGTACATTTTTCATCTGATGGCTAAAGCAACATTAACAAAACAAAACAATACAGCGCAGACCTAAGTCCCATATTTGCTGGTTTTACCCTAAACTTTGCAAAGGATTATTGTAACTCACCTCAGTAACTAGTATAGAATAGATGCGACCATAGTCGAAAAAAATCTGCATCTTCATTCTTTTATTCCTTTTACTGGTAGACTCTTGAACTCTCTTAATTAATGAGTATTTGTTTCCCTCATTTCTACGACATGAATAATTTTAGGGATGAGTGTCAAAACACCTCCCAAATTTAATTGACTCACCATTATTTTTTTATACAGTATGTTTCACTGTCTGCTTTGTAGGAACTGGTAATTAGAGGGCTTATTGTAATTTTTTTTGCCCCTTGGTAAGTTTCTTAGGATGTAGAAAAATAAACTATTTTTCTGATAATCTGATCTGATTTCATATCTGCTGCTGCTCTCCGTCGCAGCTTGCTGGAGTTAAACATCCCCAACTTGCATTTGTGAATTTATCCTCCCTCTTCACTAGCCTCTTCATCTAACACTTCATCATATCTAGCCTTTCCTGAAAGGTTAAGGTGGAGGCCATCTTTGTTAAGGGGAGCCTCACACGAATATTTCCGAAAAAAATCGAAATAATTGAAACAAATTAGCATGCGTAATTGAACACAAGCAGCAAAAAGGGAAGAGATATGGCTGATCCCCCTTCCCCCCCCTCGTTCGTGACTCATGTCAAGCCATATGCATTCCTCTTGATTTTTTGCCGCGAAAAATATCCGTAAAGAAAATTCGTATGATATTCACTCTCAACACATCATCATAACACATCAAGAGTGATAGAGAGCGTGGCTGCGAGAGTAAACAAACAAACCAGCATCTGTTCAGACTCACCGAGCCTCGAGGTTTAAAGGACTTGCGGCTTCTTAAACTTCTTAAACGCCTTTAAACCTCGATACTGAAAAACTTACTTATTTCCAGTTTTTCTTTAATAACTTCGCCAGTATTGGACCGAATTTAATAAACAATATATCATTGGAAAGAGGAATACAGATGTGATTTTCTGATCTTGCGTATTATTTCTTCAATCTTGGTAAATAATTGCAAAAAATGGCAAATACATTCACGAACCAATAAAAGAAAAAATGTATTAATACTTAAGAAGAATGAAACTCAAAATTCTTAAAAGATCAATCACTTGGATATTTTATAATGCTTATTTGGTATCTTTTTCATCAGTCCAAGTCATTGGATAAAAACGTTATTATGAGTGAAATTTCTTCAAATTTTTATTTTATTTTTTTGCATTTATGTATCGAGCTATGAATCTGAAAATGAGCTAGGATTATTTCGGCATTAGCATACTTTTGACAAAAAAAATCATGACAAAACACTGATAATTAAGAAATGGTGTGACATTCCCGTTAACCCGGGAACCCTATCCCTGGGTATTTTTTACTCAACACGCCATCGCTGCGTGACTGTCACGTGGTGCGTGGAGATAGGAGTCTGTCCCTCCCAGTAGTCCTCAGTGCGTGTCAGGACCTTGTAATGAGAGGTGCTGTTCTCTCGTGTCTCTATTTGTGTTAACTCTGGAGTCTATTTTGGGTGAATTTCTCCCGCCGTTAGGAACAGCGCAGTAGTGTCACAGTGCCGATTATATACTTGCATATTAATCGATGAATGGGACCGTGGGGGCATTGGTGGTCCAGTACGAGGCTGAAGGGACCCAAGAGTGTGATTGCTAAGTATAAAGTCATTCTGATCACTAGTAACCTGTCTCTGGAATTTATATTACAATATTAAGGAAAAAAAACATTTTTTTCTGTTGTTTTCTACAGTCCTACCTCAGTATGAAAATGTCAGTTTAGGTTAAAGGTTTTTACAGTAAAATAAAGTTCTAGTTATTTTTTTTCACTGCATTGTTTGATTTAATGAAAAATGATTAGAAATGGTGTTTATTTCATCCTAAATATTGGGTATATTCCACCTGGGGTTAGTAATAAGCAGCATTCCCCAGGGTTAGGGTTCCCGAGTTAAGCAGGCTCATGTCCTTGCAAATATGGTTCCACACGTCTACAACCATCACCCCCTTTGTTTTACATGATAATCAATACTAAATATTCTACTGCGATTGAGGGAGTAAGCAGTAAGCCTGGTTATCAATAAGTAGACCATATATCACCTGTAGCAATTACTAAACCTACTTATTTACAAAGGCCATATACATACTTATATCCACCTTTGACCTGCCTGAATTGACCTTATTTGACAATACACAAATGCACAAATACCATCCGTTCTAAATAATTCACAACCCCATTATCAATTCCCTCAGCAAAATCCTGTTATAGTTCTTGGATTACAAGAATGTTCCCGCTTATATATAAATTTCAACAATCTTACTTCAATTCTGCTCCTTTCCTAACAAACTCAAAGACATCACTACTGAATTTTGTTTTACCCCGGCAATCTAGTCCTAAGCTGTCCAACTCTACCTATTACGCACTTTGGCCAACTTTTCAACTAACACCCCTACAAACAATTACATCCCAGCCTACAGCTCCCTTTAAATCAACTATTCTTCACACAGTCTCGTGATATATACTTATTTATCGGCATACTCATTGTATTTAAAGCTTCACAAAACATACAATACTCACCATTATACTTGAAGAGAAAGTTTTTCAAAAAAAGTCAAACGGCAGCTATTACAGAGGACACGAGGTGCGAGAGGCAACTTATGACTGGGGACGTGACTTGTCACACAAAATATCAGGAGGGCAATTGAGATAGTAGTACAATAAAAATTACCCCAGAAGAAGGTAGGAATAAATTGGCTACATGAAGGTGAAGAAAGAAAGATACTTGTTTATATATTGTTTTAAATTTTCCATAGACATCCAAATAAGCCTTTCAAATAAAATTTCATTATTAGCGACAGACGATATATTCACCTTTGACGTTACACAATTGGGTAAGTATAGCTGATATTTTTTTTCTTCTCAATTTTCTCATGTAGAGATGTCCTTCCAACCTGCATTTCAACGCTGCTCGGGGGACATGCGACATACCGAAAGAAGCTCATTGTGTTCCCTTCAGGAGGTCATGCGAGCTAAAAGTACCTTACATCGCTGAGGGCCCAATAGATGGACTGGTAACATGTGACTGCGGTGGAACGTGCACGAAGCCTCACCCATACCGATGTGATGCATATTATTATTGTGACGCGGTAAGTAGTGTTATTCTTTCTCCTCCAATTTATCATCCTAATCATTCCTTCTCCCTCTTCAATTTAGTCATAAGCTTTCATCTCTTATCCCAACGCTATCTTAGATCAACTGTAAGAGTATGGATTTAGAAGGTGTGACAAATGTTTAATTAAGTCAAGAACCAAAGATAAGATAGCGCCATTTGTAGATACAAGTTTCTCTCTCTCTCTCTCTCTCTCTCTCTCTCTCTCTCTCTCTCTCTCTCTCTCTCTCTCTCTCTCTCTCTCTCTCTCTCTCTCTCTCTCTCTCTCTCTCTCTCTCTCTCTCTCTCTCTCTCTCTCTCTCTCTCTCTCTCTCTCTCTCGTGCCTTCACCCACCCTTGTTGAACTTGCGCATCACTTCATTAATATCCTCCCACAAACACTAAGAGTGCATCCCGAATTATGTGCCATTAGGTGATTAATCTAAGGACAACAAGAACTATAATGATCTTCCTCTGTGCCTCCTCTTATATGTATAGCTTACTACAACTACCATTGTCACTCATATCGATGTACTTGTTTTATCATCAGCTAATACTCTGTATACCGAGATAAGACTGTTATCCTGAAACAGTCTTTCTCACAAATGTTAATTGTGAATAAAAGTATTCTCTCTCTCTCTCTCTCTCTCTCTCTCTCTCTCTCTCTCTCTCTCTCTCTCTCTCTCTCTCTCTCTCTCTCTCTCTCTCTCTCTCTCTCTCTCTCTCTCTCTCTCTCTCTCTCTCTCTCTCTCTATATATATATATATATATATATATATATATAATATATATATATATATATATATATATAGATAGATAGATAGATAGATAGATAGATAGATAGATAGATAGATAGATAGATAGATAGATAGATAGATAGATAGATAGATATAGATAGATAGATATAGATGATAGAAAGATTGATATATATATATATATATATATATATATATATATATATATATATATATATAATATATATATATATATATATATGTGTCTCTATTTTAATGCAATTGTGACAAATCGACTCATATCATCCTAATCCCTCCATATACTAGGTCCTCTTTTAGCCACTAGAATATGATTTTCTCTATATTGCAGAACATAATTATTTGATAAGTCTAAAGCATCTCTACCTCCATGT
>JACEEZ010021037.1:0-30613 GCA_016584305.1 Chionoecetes opilio
TGTATAAAAGTCATTTATACTGACATATTATTTTTACCTGGTTGTACTATCTGAAACCTACCGATAATTTTTGGTGCTCTCGGTACCATATGTGGATGCGACCAAGGTTCCAGCCCTGCTGGCCCAATCACTCTATAAACTTTCGATTGCGATGCCATCGGAGACACAGGGGGCCGCATGGCCTCTAATCACAGCCGTCACTATAAATCCTGCTGCGCCACAATGTGCGAGGACAACCATCACGCCCTCGTGAGCCTCTAGGACCTACCATCCCACCCTCAATGAAATGTTCACTGCCTTCACATCCATGATGGTCACTGCCATTCAGCGCTTATCGTAGCTCGATGTAAGCAAAAAAAACAAAAAAATTATTAATCCAGCGTCCCTATAAAGCCCCGCTACCAACCATCACAGCCTCAAGTGAACCTCCGGGTCTACCTCCGAGCCTAAGAAAGTCAACTGCTTTCAGACGCTATAGCACAATATGTAAAATAAAATATATTTTTAATTCAACTGCAACACAAAAAACTCTGCTACAGCTACCACACTACCGTGTCCCCGCCCCACTACTGGCGTCCGCATTACACAAGTAGACTGCCCGTGAGGTTCTTTTTACCCTGTCCCCTAACAGCCGGTTTTCCACCCCTTGGTGCTCTCCTTTAACTAGCCCGCTAATGCACCCTTGTTCACTGGGTCCTACGCCAGTGAACCACAGTTCCGACTTTGTGATCTCACCAGGAAGCTAAAGCCCGGTTCCCACCATACCCGCTTGTACGGCCGCCATACAACAACAATGACTCACCCTCATCACCGTTTGATTGGTATTTGTGGTAACTGGCACGTTGGCAACTCCGCCTCGAGCTGACACAGCCGAGCGGGAGAGATTGACTTGAATTTACTTTGGTAACGGCGCCGTACAGTCGTACGGGCGGTGAGGTAGACTCTTGTTGGTGACGTCATTGTGCGTTATTGTTTGGTTGTACGGCGCCGTACAAGCGGGATGTGGGAACCGGGCTTAAGAGCGACAGATGAATCTGCACCCGTTGAAGCAAACGCGGTAAACAACAAGGACCTCCTGGGCGCCACATACAACCGAGACCCCAGAGACAATGCTGGTGGGATCGTCCCTGACTCACACCATAAATGATACAACCGCTCCGCTCCCCGACAAGTTTATCTGACCCTAATATAATGTTTATCATATAGAAATACTGTTATCTCGAAATGTTTGTTCTATAATGTATCAGTTAAAAAACCGTAACAACACCCAAATAAAATGCCATTTTAGAGACTTCAAGAATATCCATTAAACTTCAACTCTTCGCCAATTTATATTTGCTCGCAAAACCATGTTTACGATGTGAGACTATCATATGAGCGGAGTTAGTTTGAATTAGCTTTCCATTGATATTTTCGTGTTAGTTAAATGATTAGCGGCCTGCATAAATTAAAAGCGTTTAATATATAGAAAAAATCATGAAACGGTATTTCCTACTAATAATGTTTATCGGTATAAACTATATACTGTTTATCTTCGGAAATGGTTGTTTCTTAATATTATCAAATAAACCGTTAAAATAAAACCACAAGAAATGCCTCAGAGACTTCAAGAAATATGCTGAAACTTAAACTTTTTCCCCTTTATATTTTGTGAAAAAACTTTTTAACAGGAGAATATCAATAGAAGCCGGAATTTATTCGCTTTCCATTGATACTATTTTTCTTTTCTGATAAATGACTTGACTATGCTAAGTTATCGTTAACTAAATAATACATCATGAATATGGTAATTACCCGAGTTCATGATCTATTATTTAGTAACGTAATTTCTTGCATGGTTTCTAATTCATTTATCAGAAAGAAGAATATATCAATGGAAGCTAATTAATTCCGCTTCTATTGATATTCTCCATGTAAAAGTGTTTTTCACAAAATATAAAGGGCGAAAAGTTAGTCATGCACATTTCTTGAAAGTTCTCATATCAATTTCTTATGTGTTTTACGGTTTTTTATTTGATCATATTATCGAACAAACATTTCCAAAGATAACAGTAATTATTTTCTACTGATAAACATATCTTCGGTAGGACCTTACCCGATTTCATGATTTTTTGATATTTAGTTAACGCTAATTTATGCATGCCGCTAATTGTCATTTATCACTAAACCGAAATATATCAATGAAATCTAATTAAATAACCCGCTTCTATTGATATTCCTCCATGTATAAATGTTTGCGAGCAAAATACTAAATGCGAAGGTTTAGTTAATGGATTTTCTTGAAAGTCTCATAATGGCATTTTTCTTTGTGGTGTTTTTACGGTTTTTTTATTTGATAATATTATATAACAAACATTTCCGAAGATAACTTATATCTTTTATACTGATAAACATTATATTATGTAGGTACGTGTCGGGGGTCGGAGCGGTTGTATCCTTATGGTGTGACGTCACGGGCGATCCACCATGCCTTTTATCATCTCGGTGGTTGCCACGCTACAACACCTGTGGGAGCGCCTCTGTTCACAGGAATCAGCGTCACAGTAATGTTAACAGTTTCAGCTAAATCAGTTTACTTACTACTGTTAACAACGAAGCGCTGGACTAAATCCCGCTCACTGTGGCTTACAATTCGAGAGAAACGTTGAAAGTGAAAGTGGGGAAGTCCAGGCATCAGTGTAAGCACTCAGTCACCCGAGCCCCAAGGGGCGAGTTTGTTACACTGTTGACTTAGGCGGGCGCGAAAATGATTCCGGAATCGATTCCGACGATTCCACCACATATAGGCATTGGAATCGATTCCACTCAACGAAATCGATTCCTCGGAAACGATTCCACAGATATTTTCCCATTGAGTTTCTATATAGTAACAGTGGCAGCGTAGAGAGTAGTTGTTAATATATATATATATATACATATATATATATAGATATATATATATATAATATTATATAAATATATATACACAACTTTTCAACAAATAAATCCATGCAGGAGTAATATAACGATACCACTACCACTACTACTACTACTACTTCCTCCTACTACAATAATAATAATACTGAGTAATAATATATAATATTAATATAATAGTAAGAAATAATATAAAATATATTCATAATTCTATACGGGCAGGATGAATCGTAAGGGGCTACACGGACATGGAATCGAAGCAGCTCTTGCAGCGCAGGAGAGGAAACGTTCGGATCAGGTTCTCATGCCTAGACAGCTTAGACCAGTGCTTCTGACCTGGGTTTCGATCGTAACCCCAGGGTTCGGTTAGCCGTCCAGGGTTTCGGCGGAAGCCCTCCGAAACACATTGCATTTTGATATTTGTAATGCCGGATTATTCACCACAGTAAGTTATACGGGCGAGTTACGTAAATTTAGCAACCGGTGGAGGGAAGAGTTATGTGTGATGTTTGTGTTGCGTTCGGGGGCCCGCTCTCTCCCTTCCAAGCATTGCGTATAGGGAGGGCGCACTCAGTCCATTGCCCCCCATTTGTCCGAAGGAATAAAAATTGCTGTTTGGCCACCGAATTATCAAATTAGTGGCACTATTGCCTTCTAAGGCCTCAAAATATTAAAAAACCTAAAAATGCTTGACATTTAAAAAAAATCTGACCCTCCGGCCTCCGCGAACCCCAGTGTGTAATAGGCGCGCATCGTTTCCCCCCTCCCTTAAAATACTTTTGGATTCCCCCCGTGCCCCTCCCCCGCTCTCCAAGGACCCTATATAGGCAACTGCTTCCAAGTCCTTATTCTTTCTTATTATTATCCAAACATCTCTTCATTTTAAGGCAATTTTTCTAACATTTTCTGTTCAATAAAGTTGGACTTATTATATTAAATTATCGAAATATACTCTTGAAAATTTTAAAGCAATTTTTTCTTTAATTTATGTAAAAAAAGAAATCTCCCATATTTGATGTGTTTTCGCTAGTGTTTGGGTAGTTTTCGTCAGGTTCGGCGTCTCTGAAAAGGTTAAAACCCCTGAGCTAGACTGATGGGCCTCCCCCCCCTGCGGGGCACGAGGCGAATACCGAGATAACAGTGAAGTCCCACCGCGTAAAGTGCAGGCCCCAAATATTACAAATATGCATCACTACTGATTTTTATGTGCCCTAAAGGGTTTACACAGTAGTTTATTCCCTGATGTAAATCTACCCCTGTTTAAAACTTTTGTTTTTGTTTTTGTATCTACAAAAAAACTGTTGCGCTTTTGTTCTCACGTTTTTTTCGCACGACGACAGAAAAGCAGTGATCACCTTTCGGGCGACGGGAAAAAAACTTGCCGATTTTTTAAAACTTGAATAGAATTTTTTTGCACGTTGGGAGAGGATTTTTATATATCCAAGCATCTTTCCCCAGCTAATATTATAGAGACTTGTTTTACTTTTTCCTCTAATTTTCCCCGCATTCCCCCGAGTGGGACTCAAATGTTGGTTAAAATACTAGTGGCGACTTTTTCTGTATATATTGAGGTCGCCACTCGGTTTTTTTTTTGTAATTTGTTCATTTTTAGCCCTAATATGACACGTGAAGACACAAAAATACACGCTTTCCAGTTAGACCCCTTTAACTTTTCCCGAAATCATGATGTACAAAGTAAATATTAACCCACCCCTCGTAAAAAACAAAGAAACTTAGAACTGGCGACTTCAGTTATCTACGGTAAGGGAGAAAGGGGGGCCAGGCGGGGCGCGAGGCAAACGATTCCGGAATCATTCCCCCAAACCCCAAAATCGGAATCTGATTTCAAATATAACGATTCTTTCCCACCCCACCCCCCTGTTTTGCGTTTTAGGTTGAGCCCAGAGCAGCGAACCTTCCACGAGGCTGCCTCCCGGAAATTTGGACAAGTGCCCCACGGCGCACGCCGCCGCGCACGTGGAGCGCAGTGGGCCCGTGTAGCGGTGCAGGAGGTTTTGGTGAGTCAAAGGTTTGGTTTTTTTGGATGCCATTAGGGCGCCAGAGGTACGATGATTCTTTTTATTTCATCCCCCCGCGCGGAGAGGGAACAGCTTGCTCCCGTCCTGCCTCACCTCAGCCCCCCACGGCCGAGATTTCCGTGGCGGATTATTCGCCGTAGGGTAATTGGGGGGATTTACCCACCCATTTCATCATTTATACATTTTTCTCATCTTCACTGTCTTTCTTAGTTTTCTTTTGCGTCGTTTACCCATAAGGGATATAAAAACACACTCGATAGAGACAATCTTCTTGTAATAAAGGGAAAGCGTAGCTTTGCTTGTTACGGTTCATGATAGGGGGCGGGGTTTTCTGCAGAGGCCTTCCCTTGCTTTCCTCTGTCCCGGCGCGCGGTATCTCCATGTAACGGCAGCATGTTTTTTTCCGCGAGGCCCCCTGACACACCTCAGTCACGGGGAAGCGAGACCACTGGGGCAGCGGCCTCTTAAAATGCCTGTTTTTCGTCAGGTGGCAGCCTGTCCCTCCACAATATGGGTGTAATGCTCCACCATGTAGCGAATGATTTTTTCTCCGTCAGGAAGCACCTACTGCCATTCCTATAAAGGGGGACTGGGCATATCTCACCATTAGGACCTCATTTTTTTCTTTTTAACTTTATTTCTCCCCTTCACGCTTTTTACGTTATCTTTTGCGTCTCGTTACCGAAATTGAATTGATAAAAGCGACTCGATGAGATACTTAATTACTGTAACGAATCCTATGTTTTAAAAAAAGGTAGCGTAGCTTGCTTTTAAAACTTTGGCCTTCCTTGTCTACCTAGTCATGTACTATAGGTGGAGGGCATACAGGTTCTGGTTTTCCTTTGTTCCCCTTTCTAAATAAATTAATTTAATTTTCAGTGATTGCAATTTTTTTATATATTCACTTCCTCTTTCTGAGGAAATTTCGATTGAATCGCATCGGTATAGGGGTTTTTCATAGTAGCCTACTATATGGGTTTAAAATTTAAAACTTGAGCTTATTAAATGGAAATTTCATTCTCACAAAAAAATGCACCATGTATATGGTGAGCAGCTAGTTGGGGGAAGTAAAAAAAATCTGCTCTACTGATCTTCATTTTAAATTTGTCTAGACTACGGTAGCCGTTCCTATATGCCTATAGGAACCGGGAACTGTTTAGTACAGAAAGGTTTTATGCTTAAATGAAATGTACACATCCGGGAGCAGAAACTGCGGAGCTAATTTGCTTTGTTGAATTCGCATTTTCCCTAATTACACTTCGTTTACTTCCTTTTTAAGCCCCTATAAAATTTCCTATGGGGGTTAGACCTAATTTTTAAATTTTTCCAATGATGAAAAACTGCAAGTCTACGTGTATATTTTTTTTTTGTCCATAAATTGTCAAATTTAGCATATTGTTTGGGTTGTCAAAAATTCAAATAATTCCCTATTTGACTAGCTATGTTTAAATAAAAGCAAAAATCTTTTTTGAATTTAATATTCTTAATCACATATTTTTCTTAAATCAAAAATTTAGCACTGTGCACAATGGAGTTTTGTGGAAATGGTCTGACTTGAGTCAATAATGAAAAATCGTCGGGTCAACTACAAGTAAGATGTCCTTTTTGATGGGTATTTGGTATCATGAAAAAGATATGAGGGGCACAGAAGAAGGGGGAAAGGATAATTGCATCCAGTTACTTTGACCTCCCTTTCCCGGGACACGCAGCCTCAAAAGAAAAAAGATAAAAGCGGCAGTCTCCCAACTACTCGGTACTAAAACTATAAATTTAAAAAAAAATTTGTTTTTTCCCCCTAAAATTAGAAGTAAAAAAAAAAAAAAAAATACAAAGGTTAGCAAAAATGGGTCTATTTAAAATTTAACCTGGGAGGAAAGACAACTGCCAATTTTTTGGAAAAGAAAAAGGGGGAAAGGGAAAACAAACAAAAAAGATATTATTAACAATGAATTTGTTTGGGAAAAGTTGACAGAAAAAACGTATAAGAAAGAAAAAGTCGGGGTATTTGAAGAAAAAAAGGGAAAAGTTGGGGGGGGGAAAAGAAAAATTACCGTAGATAACAGTTAGCCCCCGCCCCAAATATTACAAATTTAGCATCCTACAAAATTTTTTATTCCACTAAAGATAATACAAGTATTTTTATATCAGACTGTATAATTACCCTGTTTCAGCGGTTTTTGTTTGTATCTGCAGTATATAGGGTTTCAAATTTTGAAATTTTTTTTTTTTCCGCACGACGAGTCGGGGGGCATCAGTAATCAAAAAACCCCAGATGGCGACCTTATTTTTGGGCCCTATCTGTTGAATTTTTGAAATTTTGGATTATTTATACCATACTCTTATGACCGATGCAGACCAAAAGACGATTTTTCCAGATACCCCCTTCTAACTTTCCTAAAAATCATGGTGTAAAAAATGTAAGTTTTAAACCCACTACACTTGTACATAGAAAAAAACAGTCCTGGGACTTTAGTGTTATCTAGGGTAGGAGTAAAAAAGTAATTTTAAATATAAACTTAGAGCCTGGAATGGCCTAGAATGATAGTGCAAAGTTGCATCAATTTAAGGAATAAATTGATCAATATATACCCCACGACCACGAGAATAGCTCGGGCCCTGAAATGCTAAAAAGGGTATTATAGTATCCATGCACACAAGAGGTCTTTACGTGGAAGATTGATTCAAGCAAAAAAAGGGAAAATGTCCCAAATCGGAGGTCAATGGCACTTTACGATGGAAGATTAATTCGGGGTAAAGAGGGTGTAAAAAAGGGAAGTGTGAGAGATATACAATTTTTTTTGTGGGAGGTTTTTAAGAAACTGTTGGAATTAAATTTAAAGATCGGGAAAAGTCCCATCCCCAATGTTGTTTTCTTTTGGATTTTAAAGGTAGGGGGGACAATTGTTAAAAACAAACAGTTATTACTGTTTACTAATTTGACGTAAGGCATAAAAGTACCTCTATGTAAGAGAGTAAATTTTTTCCCATATTTAAGGGAGAAATAAAGCCGACCCCTTTATTTTTAGACCGTTTTCCCCCGCCTCAGTCTTAGAAAAATTTTTGTTAGAAAACAAAAAGGGGCGGATGATTGGTACCTGAAAAAAAAAGAAATGTTACAGGGAATGCCCCCTGCTTTCTGTAGGGGGTAAAAACAAACCCAAAATAACTCAACACTCCTAAATAGTGCCCAGGGGAAAAATTTCCCCCTAAATTTGATTATTGTAGGATTGGTACAAAAAAAATTAATATATATAAAAAAAAAACAAATAAAATAAAAAAATTAAAGGGAAGCAGATTATTTATATATATCTTTATAGTCCATTTTCTTAATCAATGGGGTTTCCATTTTCCTCCCTACCTCTGCCAGAACCCCTTTTGGGGTTCCCTACAAATTTAAGGGATTTTTTGCCCCTCCTATCTCTCCTATCTCGCGCCCTCCAAAATTATTTTACCTTTCAGCCCCCCACTGTCATTCCCCCACTCCGCACACTACCACAGAGCACTCCATCAGTCTATCCACCCTCCTCCTGTTCTCTTTACTTCTTTTCTATCTTGAAAACTCTCTCGTGGGAGAGCTCTTCCACATGCCCCAAAACAATATAAAAAAGAGCTCTCATCGTTTGCTTTATATATTCAGTAATGATTACATTTAAACACTCAAAATATCACTCTCCCCATGCGTCAGTTTTTGAAAAAATTTTATAGGCGGCTTAAAAGGAAAATATAGAAGTGCTAATTGGGTCAATTATGCGAATTGCTAACAAAAAGCAAAATTTGCATCCGGCATTTCTGCACCCTTTGGATGGTACATTTCTTTCAAGCATAAAACCCTTTCTGTACCAAGTTTTCCCGGGTTTACTATAGGGCATATGGAAAGGCTTTCCGTAGTCTAATAAATTTTTAAAATGATAAAAGTCAGCTAGAGCAATTTTTTTTTTTTCCCCCACTAGTGCTCCCCTTATCATGGGGCATTTTGTGTGAGAAAGAAATTTTTATTCTAGATAAGCTCAATTTAAATTTTAGCCTATATATAGGCTCTATGAAATACCTATACCGAGACGACTTCAATACGAAATTCCTCAGATAAAAGGAAATGAAAATATAAAAAAATCAATCACTGAAAATTAAAAATTAAATTTATTTAGAAAGGGGACAAACGGAAGCCGAACCGTCATCCCTGCCACCTATAGCTACGGGCTAGGTAACAAGGAAGGCCCAAAGTTAACAGCAAAGCACGTACCTTTTTTACAACTATAGGGTTCGTTAAAAGTAATTAAGTATCTCATCGAGTCGCTTTATCAAATTTACATTACTGTTTTAAAGAACCAAAAGATTACGTAAAAAAAAAAGGGGAGGGGAGAAATAATGTATAAAAAAGAAACAAAATGAGGGCGCTAAGGGGAGATAGCCGAGCGCCCCTTTTACTGAGGAATGGCGCTAGGCTGCTTTTCCCGCGGAGAACAAATCAGTCGTACATGGTGAGATGCTTACCCGATATGGGAGGGACAGGCTGCCACCTGACAAGAACAGGGAGTTTAAGAGGCCGCTGCCCAGCTGGTCTGCTTCCCGTGACTGAGGTGTGTCAGGCGGCCCCCCTGACGGGAAATAAAATGCTGCCCTTACATGTTTAAAAACCGCGGCCCGGTGACAGAGGAAGCAAGGCAAAGGCCCCCCTACCGAACGCCACGCCCTGTATACATGAACCCTAACAAGCAAAACTACGTTCCCTTTATTTCAAGAAGATTCGTCTCTATCGAGTGTGCTTATATATTCACATTACTGGGAAAACGACGCAAAAGATATCTTAAAAAAGAAGTGAAGATGAAAAAAAAATGTATAATGATGAAGATGGGGGGGTAATCCACCCAGAGTATCCTACGGGAATTAATCCGCCAGAAAACTCCCGGGCCGGGGGTTCGGGTGAGGGGGGCAGGAGCCGGGGGCAAGCTTTTCCTCTCCGCGCGGGGGATGAAAAAAAAAGTAAACATCGTACCTCTGGCCCTACATGGCATCCCAAACACAACCTTCTGACTAACCAAACCCCTCACCGCTACACCAGTGGGTACACACACAGTCGGGGCCCCCCGGTGGCCACATTTTTTTTGGTGAAGGTTTATGTAAGGTTTTGGTGAGACCAGGTTTTTTGTTGGAGAATCAAGATTAGAAAGATCAAAAACAGGTCTTTACAGGGGTGGAGTCGGGGGTAGCGGAGAGGGATATACATTTTTTGTTAACAAAATAAATTTTCAGGGCAGAAACTAAATATTCCTTTCGTCTAATTGACTCAGGCGTATCATATACCAACATTCAGAAAAACGGTAGATTCAGGAACCCTGCTTAAAAAAAGTGGTACAATAAAAAAACTAGCCCAAGGGTTGAAAAAACAAAATTGAGAAAATGTTAAGGCGTACTTTATTTAGCCCAGAGGATGGTGGCCCTCTCTTTTCTTCAATACATATAGGGCTATATTTTAAAATGTCGTCAATCCCGGCCGGGGGAGATTTTTCCCCGTCGACCCCCACTGGTCCCCCATCTCAAGAACTTGCCCCCCCCATGGTGGGTATTTGACAGGGGACCCAAAAGAACGACCCAAACGGGATCTATTTGACGTTTTATACTATCTAAAACTTTTTTTTAAATGAAATTTTTTCATTTTTGACATTAAAATAATAGCTAAGTTAGGGTTGCCCCTTTTCTGGGCGTTGGTCAGAAAAAATTGGGCCCGAGTGATGCGTGCGAGTACATTTGAACGGCCCGCACCACTGCCCAACAATGGTGCCCTCCACCTCCCGCCGCCGCCGGCTTCCCACAAGTTCACACACCCATAAAGGCCTCCTGGACAATTTTTTCCTTAATGAGACACGTTGCATTCACATGTATGGGTGTCACTCCCGTTGTTTGAAAAAATCCCTGTAATGGGCTGGGGAAAAATACGATGGGAAGATTTGGGGAACGGGATGAAGGGGGGGGGTGCAGTTTTCGGGGAAACGCTGACATAAACCCCCCCCCTGAGCTCGACCGTGCTCTATTTTTTATTCTTGTATACCAAAAACCGACACAATGGGTGGAGAAAAATTCTTGAATATGGCCCATAGTGGTGTCAGAAAACTGGTTGGAAATAAGGTGTGTGAAGCCAGATGGTCGCCGCGCTAGGCTGCGGGCGTCACTCTTCACACTACACCGGGATGCGGGACTCGCTCTCTAGGTATATAACTCTGTGGTGTGCTTATATTCACATCATTATGTAATAAGACGCAGAATGTATACTTAATAAAAGCAGTGAAGGTGAGAAAAATGTACAATAATGAACTGAAGAATTAAATCGACCGAGAGTATGTACGGCCAAATAAGAACATAGGAAAATAAGGAAGCTACAAAAGGCTGGGAGACCTACACGAGGTAGTTCCTGTTACTTAACACTACCTATATCCACCTTTCATCCCCTTCCATGAAATTCTCCAGCCTCCTTTTAAAACTCCCTATTGACTGCACTAACCTGATGACTGAGTCCATTCCAATCATTTACCACCCTATTTAAAACAGGTTCTCCTTATTTCTTTTTTTAAATCTACGCTTTTCCAGTTCGAATCCGTTACTTCTTGTTTCACCCTGATTACTAGCCGTAAGAACTGCTCCTACATCTCCTTTATTGTATCCCTTTAACCACTTAAACATTTCAATCTGATCGCCCCTTATTCTATGCTCCTTGAGTGAGTGTAAATTTAATAGCTTCAATATACTCTCACATTGAAAGTTACGCATCCACTCTATCATTTTAGTCATCCTTCTCTGCACTGATTCTAACAAGGCTATATTCATCCTGTAATACGGGGATCAAAACTGTACCGCATAGTCTAGGTGAGGTTTGAATAGTCAAATATAGCTTTAGAATAACCTCGGCACTTCTACTTTTAACACTCCTGCTAATGAATCCTAAAGCCATATTACCTCGATTTCTAGCCTCAATACATTGCTTCCTAGGACGAAGGTCTGAGCTTACCCGCACACCCAAATATTTCTCCCCTTCTGATCTCTTCAGTGATACATTGCGTATAGTGTACCTATTACCAAGATTTTCTTTTCCAACATTAAATACGCTACACTTGTCAGTACTAAATTCAATCTGCCATCTGACTACCCAGTACCCACACGCTTAATTTATTTTAGCTTAACAGAGAGGAGAATAAAATAAGTCAAATAGGGAGAAATTGGTTCACAAATAGGGTGTAAATGATTGGAATGGACTCGGTCGTCAGTTAGTTAGTGTTAGTTAGTCTGTAGTTAGTGCGGAGTCAATAGGGAGTTTTAAAAGGAGGCTAAACAATTTCATGGATGGGGATGAAAGGAGGATATCGGTTGGGTTAAGTAACAGAACTACCACGTGTAGGTCTCACGACCTCTCGTACCTTCCTTATTTTCTTATGTTCTGGTTCTTAAGTCTCCCTGCAAACCGTTTATATCAGACTATGACCTATAAATCCTACCTATCTTAGTATCATCAGCAAACTTGCTGATATCACTACTAGTCTGCTATCTAAGTCGTTGATGTAAATAAGAAACTATGTTCGTAGTCTGATTTATTCGGCCGTACATACTCTCGGTCGATTTAACTTTAGTTTCATTATTTGTACATTTTTTCCTACCGTCACTATTTTTATTAAGTATACATTCTGCGTCTTATTACATAATGATGTGAATATAAGCACACCACAGAGTTATATACCTAGAGAGCGAGTCCCGCATCCCAGTGTATTGTGACGAGTGACGCCCGCAGCCTAGCGCGGCGACCATCTGGCTTCACACACCTTATTCCCAACCAGTTTTCTGACACCACCATTTGATATTGAAGAACAAAAAAATACTAGGGCCACCATCGTCTTCCTGAAAAAAATCTGCATCATATCAGCATAAACCTGCAACAATAATATCAATTATACGAAAATGACGGCTAAATAAAGTAGTGCATAAACATTTTCTCACATTTTTCCTTTCAACTCCTTAGTGCTCCGCTATTGTTCATTGTACTATTATTTTAAACGCGTTTCCTGAATCTACACGCTTTGCTGATTATGTTGGTATATGATACGTCCCGATGAAAATATATAGAAGTTTAGAACGATAAGATCACAGAAAAACTATCACAAATGCATGACTGCTAGTTTAAAACACAACATAGAAATACAAATACATATTAATTACAATACCAATTAATTACCAATTAATAACAATACCAATATATATTCCAGGGGAGGCGGTAGCAGAGTGGATAGCGTCTCAGAGTGGCGTTCTCGGTGATCCGAGTTCGATCCCCGATGAGAACCAAAATCTTTCTGAACCGTCGAGTGGCCTGAGAACACCTGTATGCCCTTCCCATTAACTCACCTTGACGTGGCAGATTGTCTCGCTGAGCGAGAAAATCTGCCATACACCGCCCGCTACTCGCCGGCGCTCCACACGTCTGCACACATATATCGTCGCCGTATAGGTTGGAAATGGTTGCTAAGCTCTCTGAAAAGGCACAGCTTTCTTGCTGCACCCATACAGGATTCAAGTATATGCCATATCGCACAAAAAATATATCAGAAACACTCAAAATTCTTCAAGTACTATATTTTTTTCTGAGTCTACGTGTATTTGTATCAGGGCCGGGCTGGGAGACTTCCTGCTGTGACGTCACCAGCATGTTTCCCGCCACGGCTGGAATAAACCGCCACGGCTGGAAATGAGGCGTGGAAATTAATCTTTTTTTATGGATTAGGTATTTTGAATGACGATTCAACATAATTATGCAAAGAAAAAATGGGTCTGGACGATTACATTAAAAGGTGGTTCCATGTATTTTACAAGTCGGTATATTTGTAGACTTATCTGGGCTGAGTTAAATATGTACGTCCAGTTTTGTACACATTTTATTTAGAAGTCCAATAAGGAACATACAAAAATTACATTCAGTAAGTTATCGGGGTACAACACAGCCAGGGAGTCTCGGCGGAGCGTGTGAGTGGTGCGTCTATGTAGTGTGAAGATCCGAGATGTTCTCCTCCTCACCCGGCTTCTGATGCCCTTCTCTTCTCGTGTTACGAAGTTCGTTGAACCTAACATAATGCTGATAGCTATACATTTGTCCTGTGACCTACTTGGATCGAGCTAAGAGAATGCAAGGTGTCACTGGTTCTCACGATGGACCATGGCAGGAAAGATATACATATAATTATATATACATTACATATATATATAATTATATGTTTATAATGTTCCTAAAAATACACTGGTTTATTTGATGTTAAGTACATGAAATTATCCTGTATGGAAGTTATAATACGTGTTACACTTGTTTGATAATAGTTGTAATTCAATAGTAATAGTTATGCAAATTAGTATATATGTTAGAAGTGATAACTGACTGACATTGCTCGGGCCGCTATATAATTTGTCCTCAAATTAGTCACATAAGAATTAGCTAGGGAATATCAAATGGTAAAAGAAACTGTACACCTAACTAAAGGCTATATCTATAATAATATAAGCGAAAGTGTGTCTGTCTGTCTGTCTGTGTCAGAGTGTGTGTGTGTGTGTGTGTGGTATAAGTTCCGCCCCCCGTTGCGCAATCACCTCATATGGCACATTTTTGGAACCAGGTCGACCAGGGGAAGGTTTTAAGCCCACTTATGAGATGATCCGATCACTTTTTTTTTCTTTTTTTTTAGCAGCCTATTAGCGAGAATTGTGAAAAAAAAAGTGGGTTGCGAGAATTGAGGAAACCTTGATGTTAGGTTGATGGGTAATGGGTGAGTGAATGGGTGGGGTGATGGGTGAGTGAATGGGTGGGGGGTGATGGGTAATGGGTGAGTGAATAGGTGGGGGGAATACATACATTTCTACATCCATGATTTCAGGAAAGTTAGAAGGGGCTATCTGGAGAGTCCGTGTTTGGTGGGGGTGGGGGGTGATGGGTAATGGGTGAGTGAATGGGTGTGTGGTGATGGGTAATGGGTGGGGGGTGATGGGTAATGGGTGGGGGGTGATGGGTAATGGGTGAGTGAATGGGTGGGGGGAATACATACATTTCTACATCCATGATTTCAGGAAAGTTAGAAGGGGCGCTATCTGCAGAGTCCGTGTTTGGTGGGCCGAAGGCCCACCAAACACAGGTGCTGGGCCGGCCCACCAATAGCCCTCCGCAGGAGCTAGCCAAAAAGTCCGCCCGGGGGGCGGCTTTGCGGCTAGTACATACATATAATATATACATCATAATATAAGCGAAAGTGTGTCTGTCTGTCTGTCTGTGTGTGTGTGTGTGTGTGTGGTATAGGTTCCGCCCCCCGGGGCGCAAACACCTCATATGGCACATTTTTGGAATCAGGTTGACCAGGGGAAGGTCATAAGCCCAATTATGAGATGATCCGATCAATTTTTTTTTTTTTTTTTTTTAGCAGCCTATTAGCGAGAATTATGAAAACAAAAGTGGGTTGCGAGAATTGAGGAAGCCTTGATGTAGGGTGATGGGTAATGGGTGAGTGAATGGGTGGAGTGATGGATAATGGGTGTGGGGTGATGGGTGAGTGAATGGGTGGGGGTGATGGGTGAGGGAATAGGTGGGGGTGATGGGTAATGGAGTGAGTGAATGGGTGTGTGGTGATGGGTAATGGGCGAGTGAATGGGTGGGGGGTGATGGGTAATGGGTGAGTGAATGGGTGTGTGGTGATGGGTAATGGGTGAGTGAATGGGTGGGGGGTGATGGGTAATGGTGAGTGAATGGTGTGGTGGTGATGGGTAATGGGTGAGTGATGGGGTGGGGGTTGAGTGAATGGGTGGGGGTTGAGTGAATGGGTGGGGGGTTGATGGGTAATGGGTGAGTGAATGGGTGTGTGGTGATGGGTAATGGGTGAGTGAATGGGTGGGGGGTGATGGGTAATGGGTGAGTGAATGGGTGGGGGGTGATGGTAATGGGTGAGTGAATGGGGTGGGGGTGATGGGTAATGGGTGTGTGGTGAGTGAATGGTGGGGGGTGATGGGATAATGGGTGAGTGAATGGGTGGAGGGTAATGGGTGGGGGGTGATGGGTAATGGGTGAGTGAATGGGTGTGCTGATGGGTAATGAGTGAGTGAATGGGTGGGGGGTGATGGGTAATGGGTGAGTGAATGGGTGGGGGGATGAGTGACATGGGTGTGTGGTGATGGTAATGGGTGAGTGAATGGGTGTGTGGGGATGGTAATGGGTGAGTGAATGGTGGGGGGGTGATGGTAATGGGTGAGTGAATGGTGGGGGTGATGGTATGGGTGAGTGAATGGGTGGGGGGTGATGGGTAATGGGTGAGTGGGAATGGGAATGGGTGGGGGGAATACATACATTTCTACATCCATGATTTCAGGAAAGTTAGAAGGGGTTATCTGGAGAGTCCATGTTTGGTGGGCCTTCGGCCCACCAAACACAGATGGTGGGCCGAAGGCCCACCAATAGCCCTCCGCAGGAGCTAGCCAAAAAGTCCGCCCGTAGGGCGGCTTTGCGGCTAGTACATCATAAACTCTAAACTTCCCAAAGTTTAATTCATATCGCTAAAAGTGTATAAAATCTGAGCTAAATACACAGAAAAATTTCAAGAATTTGGCGGGACCAGAGATGGAAGGCTGGGCCGCTTGAATTCCAAGTATCATGAGGATATTGTAACAAATGATAATGGGGAAAACAGTGGATTACATGATGTTCAACATCAAAGAAAATGACATGGCCGAGTAAAATTATATATATGTGTCAGTACTAGCGTGGGTAAATCCACAATATGCAAATATCACTGTTAATAATTGTCAAGTGTAAGGTGTAGCAAGTGTACGTGTACCGTAGACGGTAGCTAGCAAGCTCAACTGTCAGCGAAAGTAGCTGTAAAAATTACAGGGAAAAATCTAGAAAATATCATTTCAAGTAATGAAATCGTAATCGTAAATCGTCAAGTAATCGTTAAAAAAACCTGAATGTGTCAAGTAACGACGAAGGCTCGTCTGACTGTAGAGCTGCTGCTGTGTGCATAGTATAACAATTTATGTACTAGTAATAGTACTGTCACTACTGTGTCAGTAAAAGAATGCAATAGACTGTAGAAATGTCAGTAAAAATAGACAATACCTGATACAATCTGTGTGGGTGTATCAGTGTGGGTAACTGTGGTAAAAGTAACCTAGTAATATGTAAAGTAAAAATGGAGAAATTCCATAGGTAGAGACATCGCTGGATATACATTAATGTGGTTGCATTGTGTGTGTGGTGGGCAATATTACGTTTGCCAAAAATCATTCATAAATTAAAATAATGCAATGTTATTGTAAAAAATAATTTGACATCAGCGAGTGTAAAACTGACTGGCAGAGAAATTGAATGAATTTTTATTCGTCATTGGCGAACAATGTTATGAGAGATAAGGTTATCTGTGATCAATCAATGTTTTCTGAGGTCTGTAGTAAGACAAGTAGTCATTCGTAATTTCTGTGCGAGTTGGAATTCGTAGGTAAGTAATGATAAATAGTTAGTTAATTGTACATAGGTATTACAAGTGAGCAGAATGTAGTTCATAGCGATGCGTGCATCACGTACATCATGTAGATGTGTAAAGGGTTATAGAGTAACTGCTTGTCATGCATATATTACCTAGGTTAGTACGTTAGTAAGTACACAATCCTATCATTCAAGTAGTGATCGTGGTACAACAGGAAGAATGTAAGTAATTCATTCCAGTAGTGAATGTAGTTCATGTATGCATTTAATACGTAAGGAATGCATTCAAGTAAAAATGTGAAACTTGTGCAACAATATGTGTGTTAGTATTTCATGCAAGTAAATAATGAATTGCAACAATAAGTGAGTAATAAATCTTTTAATTGAGGAATGTAAGTAAATAATGTGATCATGCAACAATACGTGCGTAATAAATCCTTTAATTGAGGAATGTAAGTAAATAATGTGATCATGCAACAATACGTGCGTAATAAATCCTTTAATTGAGGAATGTAAGTAAATAATGTGATCATGCAACAATAAGTGAGTAATAATTCCTTTAATTGAGGAATGTAAGTAAATACTGTGATCATGCAACAATAAGTGAGTAATAATTCCTTTAATTGAGGAATGTAAGTAAATACTGTGATCATGCAACAATAAGTGAGTAATAATTCCTTTAATTGAGGAATGTAAGTAAATAATGTGATCATGCAACAATACGTGCGTAATAATTCCTTTAATTGAGGAATGTAAGTAAATAATGTGATCATGCTACAATAAGTGAGTAATAAATCCTTTAATTGAGGAATGTAAGTAAATACTGTGATCATGCAACAATAAGTGAGTAATAATTCCTTTAATTGAGGAATGTAAGTAAATACTGTGATCATGCTACAATACGTGCGTAATAATTCCTTTAATTGAGGAATGTAAGTAAATACTGTGATCATGCTACAATACGTGCGTAATAATTCCTTTAATTGAGGAATGTAAGTAAATAATGTGATCATGCTACAATACGTGCGTAATAATTCCTTTAATTGAGGAATGTAAGTAAATAATCTCATGCAACAAGAAGTGCGGAAGAATTCCTGTAATTGAGGAATGTAAGTAAATAATGCAATGCACTGTGGTGCAACTTTAACTTTTACATAATAGTATTCCAATGTGAAGAGTTATACATAGGTTATCAAGGTTCTGTCATCCATTAGAGTTTCTATCATGCAAGAATTACAATGTAAGAATGGAAATTAAATCAGCTTCCACTAGTAGTTGGTCAGAAAAATATGTAGCTAAACCAAAAAAAATCGTAAAACACCAATGTAAAGTATTTTCAAGAGTGTATATAACATTGGCTTGATGTGTTGTGTAGACATCTTCTAAAAAGAGAACAACACACATTTAAATTCAGAATACATGGTAATTGTAAAATAATCAGATGAACTGATATAAAATGTAATGATATGGAATGGTATGACATTACTGTGTTTGCGTGTGTAACAGCAATTTGTGACGGTAATAATTTGTAGCAGTGTGTGTGTCATCATTAACTACAGGTGTGTCCTGTATTTTAGTATTAGGGCTCGTCACCTGTATCTAATATGGTATGGTAAATCGTCACCTGTATATAATCCTCTAGCTACTCGAAAAGTGACTCGCGACCGTTTAGTAAGACGTCTCAAACTAGACAGCCACGATGTGTCTCAGAATCGTGCGAAGGACAGAGAACAGTAGGGGAATACTACAGGAATCAGGTTCAGTGTTACCCGGTGAATTTATATCACTGAGCTGCTACTGCTGATGGCCGCTCTAGCACGCTAGTTAATGCATTTATGTCAATCTCTGGAGTTTGCACTGTTGCAGTAGTAAATCTGAACTCATAAAGTAGTAAATGTGCACTGATAAAGTAGTAAATCAATAGTAAATATGCACTCGTAAGAGTTATGTCTCCAGGAATTGTGATATATGCAGTACTGTTGAAAAAAAAAGTGTGGGAATACCGTGGTCTAAAATCTCGCCTTGTGTAAAAAGGATAGTCTTACGTTTGCTGAACAATATGATATAAGTGCCAAGACGGAGTTTGTACAGATGTACCTACTTATCGTAGCCATTGCAAAATTAAATGTAAAAGTATGTTAAAACAGCACTGTAATACTTCTAACGTTGTGCGTGTCCGTAAATGAGGTATGTATGTGAATAACACTGTGTGTATACGTAATGTATATATCTGCTCACCTAATACTGTAAAATATTACTTAGCTGGTAGCTACATGGCAATGGTGTATGATAGGTGAGGGCCCGGTGACTGACGAATGGGTGAGTGCCAGGATGAAGGATGAACACACCAGTGTTGGGGTGCATGGATGACGGATGTACAGTCGCCGGGTATACACATTATGTCAGAGGTCATATAAGAAAAAAATAACATATAATTACACAAATAAGAAATATGAATTATATACTCAAGACATTTGTGTGGTGTGTCGCGTGCTCAAGTCCATAGTGTGGGACTGGTGATGGCTGTAGGTAGTGGCAAGGGCGCGGGCGGCAGGGAGGGGTGCTGCAGGGTGGGGGGCTGAGTAAGCGTTATGCGCTCGGTAGGTAGGTGTCGGTGCGTGGCCACCGAGATGATAAGGCCTGGTGGATCGCCCGTGACGTCACACCATAAGGATGCCACCCGCTCCGCTCCCCGTACAAGTTTACCTACCTAATATAATGTTTATCAGTATAAAAGATATACTGTTATCTTCGGAAATGTTTGTTCTATAATATTATCAAATAAAAAACCGTAAAACACACAAAGAAAAGGCCATTATGAGACTTTCAAGAAATATGCATTAACTTAAACTCTTCGCCATTTAATATTTTGCTCGCAAACATTTTACATGGAGAATATCAATAGAAGCGGAGTTTAATTAGCTTTCCATTGATATATTTCGTTTAGTGATAAATGAATTAGCGGCATGCATAAATTAGCGTTAACTAGATATAAAAAATCATGAAATCGTATAATTTCCTACCTAATATATGTTTATCAGTATAAAATATATACTGTTATCTTCGGAAATGTTTGTTCTATAATATTATCAAATAAAAAAACCGTAAAACACACTAAAGAAATGCCATTATGAGACTTTCAAGAAATATGCATGAACTTAAACTTTTCGCCATTTAATATTTTGTGAAAAAAACTTTTTACATGGAGAATATTAATAGAAGCGGAATTTAATTAGCTTTCCATTGATATATTTCCTTTTCTGATAAATTAATTAGAACCATGCATAAATTAGCGTTAACTAAATAAATAACATCATGAAATCTGGGAAATTACCCGATTTCATGATGTTATTTATTTAGTTAACGCTAATTTATGCATAGTTCTAATTTATTGTTGTGTAGTTGTTGAGTTGTGTAGGAGTCAAAATTACCTATATCTAGGGTACTTTTCCCTAGATATGGGAAATTTACCTAACCTTCAAGCTCCGAGATTACAAGGCCCCCCTCGTAATCTAACCTAACCTAAGCAAATTAAACCTAACCTAGCGAGGGGCTCTGCCCCCCTTGACCCCCGATAATCTATCCTAACAGCGATAATCACCCGATAACCTATCCTAACTTAGCGATAATCACCCGATAATCTAACCTAACCTAATTAGTCCATGAGCCAGGCCAGATATCGGTACCACCTGGGGTGACTAAACACGAATGGTACTAAAATGTTTATAGAGTGACTGTAAATACATTAAGATATGATAGCCTTCCCGCACTGGTAGCTTAGTCTGATTTTTTGATGCAATGGGGGTGCTACCCATAAAAAAAGATTTTCAGCGTGACGTTCGGGGTTTTCCTCATTTTCTTTAAAATCAATCACACGATCGTTGCGAAACTTTGGACACCTATGTAGAATTTGATTCTCTACCAGAGTTGTTCCTAGGTATTTTTCAAATTTCCTCATATTTTGGGATTTACCCTAAAAAAAATTAATTTTGGGTATTTTCCCATAAATCTGGAATAAATCCCTAAATATGGGAGAAATTGAAAAATATATTCTAACAGCTCTTGTAGCTAATTTGATTTTCTACAAGAGTTATTCCGATGTATATTTCAAGTTTCCCCATATTTAGGGGTTTATTTCATATTTGGTGATTTTTTGTGATATTTTGGGGATAATTTATTATTGGAAGGAGCAAACATATGTAGAATGGTTTCCATGTAAATGTGTTTGTTTGTTTGTTCATGTAATGTTTAATGGTGATATTTTTTTGCAGGTGTGTGCTGACTGTCTGACGGCATGATGCAACCATCAGCGAGGAAGAGAGCACGGATCGACTGTATCATCCACTGCTCTGATGATGACAGCGATGCTCTGGTGTCACCACAGGATTTGGACTCCTGGAACACATTGCTCAGGGCTGCAGAGATCAGGCAGCATGATCCAGTCCTGGAAGCAGCCAAGGGCCTTGAAGAAGGAGGAATACCACACATACATTATCACCGTAAATGTCGTAGTCTCTTTACAATGAAGAAGTCACTGGATTCTATCCTTGCCAAGGGTGTCAAGATAGAATCAGCAAGCGTCGACCCCAGGAGGAGGGCATCAAGGGATGCCCCTAGTACTAGCAGGGTGTATGCCAAAGTATGTCTCTTCTGCGAGAAGTCAAGCAAGTACATGAAAGCAGCAAAGACAAGGGAGCCACTCATCCAGTGTGTTGAGCTACGAGCAGATGAAAAGATCCGCAGAGCAGCAACAAGGAAACTCAACCAGAGAATCCTTGGTTTACTTAGCAGAGACCTTGTTGCTGCAGAGGGTCACTACCACAAGTCGTGCTACAAACTCTTCACAAAAGATGATTCCCCAGCGGCCGCCAGGTCTGGTGCAGGTGAAAATCAGGAAGAAAGCGAGGGAGCACGCTACGAAGAGGCTGAGATAGAAGCCCTCGAGGAACTCTTCTTGTATATAAGGACTGAATTATTCCCCAACCCAGAGGTACTGCCTATGATAAACCTCACATCTAGGCTTGAGAGATCCATGAGTCCCGTGGTATTATCCAACTGAAACCAGCGACAAAGAAACATGTTCGCCGAAAGATTGAAACCGAGTTTGGGGAATCACTACGCTTTGTCCCAGATGAGAAAGGAAAGCTTCTAATCTATCCACGCAGCCTCTCAATGGACGACCTTGCCCGACAAGCACACAAAATGACAAAAGATCTGCAAGAAGCAAGAGCAGCTAACTCTGAAGATATCTTAACCAAAGCAGGAATGCAGCTGAGGAATGAGATCAATAAGCAAGATGTGAGTCAGCCATGGCCTCCCGATACAGATCAGAATGTTATTCCTGCAGCAGTCACTAAATTCCTGCACACCCTGCTGACAGGAGAGTGTGAGTGTCAAACTCCCTCTGAAAGAGCTCAACGTCTTGCCACATCCTTCGGCAGTGACTTGGTCTTTGCTGTTACCAGTGGCAAGACAAAGCCACCCAAGCACGTACTGCTGTCCAATGCTGTAAAGTGTTTGACAGGAAACACAGAACTGATCCGAACTCTGAATCGTCTTGGCCACTGTGTGTCCTACTCAATGTTTGAGGAGATCGATACAGCCCTTTGTATCCAGAAGCTGGAATGTTCAAAGGATGACATTCCACTGCCAGCAAACATCTACCCTGGTGTGTTCACAACCCTGGCCCACAACCCAGATCCCATCCCACCTGTTCCAGAAGTGCGGGACGAAGAACCGGACAAGATTCCTGGATATCACCACACTGAGCCGTACACTGGGAGGCAGCGTGTGTGATTCATTGATTGGTATGCATGCCTTTACAGGCTGTGATACCGTCAGTGCATTCGCTGGCCGGGGGAAGATGACGACACTCAAGCAGGTGAAGATGGACAAGACATACCAGGATGCTTTCCACGAACTTGGGCGCTCATGGGAAGTGTCTCCTGAACTCTTTGAGAAGCTACAGGAAATCACCTGCCACATGTACCTGCCATCTACCCACACAACTGAGGTGAACAAGCTTCGGTATGAGCTGTTCTGTGCGAGACGTGGAGAGGTGGAGTCAAGTCAACTCCCTCCTTGTGAGGACTGCCTCTTCATGCATGCACTACGTGCAAACTACCAGGCTGCGATCTGGAGGAGAAGTCTGCAGAGCCAGCCATTTGTTGCGAACCCAACAGACTGCGGCTGGATGACAGATGAGGACGGCAAGCTTGCTGTCAACTGGATGCGAGGCTCACCAGCACCAGATGCTGTTATGCAGCTACTGTCCTGCAAGTGTGTCCGGTCATGCGAAACTCCCTAAGTGCACTTGCCTCAGCAATGGCCTGAAGTGTACGGACATGTGCAGGTTACAGACATGCCAGAACAAGGCTATTGAAGAAGAGCCGGTAGCACAACAGTCAGATTCCGAGTCTGACGTAGATGATATTGAGGAGGATTAATTGGCCATAATAGTAAGTACAAGCCCATGGCATGCTTAGTGTGTATTTACAGGACTTGTATTAAATGTGACAATTACTATATTCATTTTAGTGACATTTAGGCATTCCTGTCCCCAAATTTGACATTTTAAAAAAATTCTGAATTTTCGGTAGGGTGTGTCTATTCAAGAAGTGATAACGACCATTAAGCTACCAGTGTGCAAGGGCTATCATATCAAAACATAAACTAGAGACATGTAGCAAGCTAAAAACACCTAAGAGAATTAGTCACCCCGGGTGGTACCGATATCCCAAAATTCGGGTCTTGGCTCATGGACTAAATGGGGCCCCTCGACCAAAGCCGTCTGTATGTAAAAGCCTGCGCCTGGGAGAGCGAGATGGACGTGACGTCAGTAGCAGAGTCTGCTATGCGAGTCAGTAGGAGCCGAGCTTTCTGCGTGTGAGGATGTACGGCTCTCATTGCACCCACCTTTCACCCACTGTTAACTCTTCGCCATTTAATATTTTGCTCAAAAACATTTTACATGGAGAATATGAATAGAAGCGGAATTTAATTCGCTTTCCATTGACATATTTCGTTTACTGATAAATGAATTGGCAGCATGCATAAATTAGCGTTAGCTAAATACATAACATCATGAAATCGGGTAATTTCCTATCTAATATATGTTATCAGTATAAAAGATATACTGTTATCTTTGGAAATGTTTGTTCTATAATATTTTCAAATAAAAACCGTAAAACACACTAAGAAATGCCATTATGAGACTCAAGAAATATGCATGAACTTAAACTCTTCGCCATTTAATATTTTGCTCGAAAATATTTTACATGGAGAATATCAATAAAAGCTGAATTTAATTAGCTTTCCATTGATATATTTTGTTTTCTGATAAATGAATTAGAACCATACATACATTAGCGTTAACTAAATAAATAACATCATCAATCGGGAAAAATTACCCGATTTCATGATCCTTTTAGTTAGTTAACGCTAATTTATGTATGGTTCTAATTCATTTATCAGAAAACGAAATATAGCAATGGAAAGCTAATTAAATTCCGCTTCTATTGATATTCTCCATGTAAAATGTTTTTGAGTCAAAATATTAATGGCGAAGAGTTAAAGTTCATGCATATTTCTTGAGAGTCTCATAATGGCATTTCTTTAGTCTGTTTTACGGTTTTTTTTTTGATAATATTATAGAATAAACATTTCCGAAGATAACAATATATCTTTTATACTGATAAACATATAATTAGGTAGGAAATTACCCGATTTCATGATGTTATGTACTTAGTTAACGCTAATTTATGCATGCTGCTAATTCATTTATCAGAAAACAAAATATAGCAATGGAAAGCTAACTAAATTCCGCTTCTATTGATGTTCTCCATGTAAATGTTTTCGAGAAAAATATTAAATGTGAAGAGTTTAAGTTCATGCATATTTCTTGAGAGTCTCAAAATGGCATTTCTTTAGTGTGTTTTTAGGGGTTTTTATTTGATAATATTATAGAACAAACATTTCCGAAGAAAAACAATATATCTTTTATACTGATAAACATATAATTAGGTAGGTAAACTTGTCATCTCGGTGGCCTCGTACAGACTCAGTCCGTGACGTCATAAATCTCAGGCGCAGGCCTTTATAGATTGAGACGGCCTTGCCTCGACACCCCCGGTAACCAATTTTTTGTTTATCTTACTTCTTAGTGGGAGGGGTGGGGGTGGGTGGGGTGGACTCGATACTCCGGTCATTCTGTTTGTGAGGATCGTCAGCAGGTCCACACTTTTCTTGACTGAAGAAATTCAGTCAATTTTCCCTAGATCTAGGGAATTTTTACGCCACTACCTAACTCAATAACTATGTGGTTGCAACGCACATTTTGTACCCCAGCCAAATATCCCGCATTCCCCCAAGGTGCCCAAACTTGTTTTGGGGGAGAGGGGGGAGTATGGGCAAACACTACAACAAAACCTGTTATTTATAGGGAGGAGGAAGACAAGTGTTTACGTGCGTCTCACTCTTCTTCCTCTTGTGACCTACATCGCCTCTGCTTTTCTTCCCTTGCCGCGGACACTTTCCAATGAGGATTTGGCTTTAGTTAGAAGGTTAAAACGTGGAGTTAGGTAAGGTTAGTGAATCTAAAGGTGGAGTTAGGTTAGTGAATCTAAAGGTGAGGTTACGTTACATTAGGTTAAGTTAGTGAAGCTAAAGGTGGGTTTAGGTTACTTAATTTCATGTCATATACGCTTCTTACTAAAAACATTTGATATCTCCAAAAGTAATGATTTGCGACAGAAACTCATTGAGAGTTTCTTAGAATCCATTAAGGTAACCAGAAAGCACACTCCCAATTGTGTAGGTAATTCTGGTCCTAGTGTAAAAAATTAACCTTGTTTCCAAGTATTACATTTTTGTTTTTCCGGAAGTAGTATCTCCACTACGTGCTGAAGCTGAAATGATAGCCATCCAGAAGGTAGATATGACTGCGTAGGTAAAACAAATCTTTACCTTAATTTCTGCCAAAAACAAGAGCTAAATTTATTATAAACATCAATACTAAATAGAAAATAATAATGCCTTCGAAAAATGTTGTCAAATAAACAATGAAAACCCTTTATTCATCCTTTTCATCTATGTAGAAGTGGAACTGTCGTCGAAAATTACCGTTGGCGAGAATTCTCGATTGTTGTTTCGCACAGAATTTGGGTACACGAGAGTATTACCATGGACGGCCTTGAGCAAGCATTTTCCCTGTCCACTCCAGCTGCTCCATGGTCAGTCATCACTGCAGCAGCTGCACTGCTCAGTGCCTGCTGCATCTTGCCAGTGGCGAGGAAACAATCATAATGTTATTATAATTTTCATTCCCGCTGTCAGTGTATGGTTCCTTTTTTATTTACTCTGGAGGAATGCATTCACGAGAGTGACATACATAATTCCCTCATGGTTCAGCCGATACCTCTTGACAAGTTCTTCGTCATTCTATTAGCCGAGAACGTCTCTTCTGGCACGAAAATGCCTGAGTTGGCGCTGGCGGAAGAGTTGTTTTGCTGCCATGTTGACGGCTTATGTCAAAATAAGGATCCTTATGGGACCTCCGGACATCCCCTAGCGCTTATGGGCAACTTTATGGGAAAACACGAGCACTTATGGAATTTTCGGTGATTTATGGCGAACTTCGCCATTTTGTCTGCTTATGGGAAACCCATAAGCTATTATAAATACGGGCCCAGGTATACAGTGGTCTATGGCCAGACACTTCCTTCGCCCTCTTGACTGAGACAACATGAATGACTTCGGGTGTCTAAGAGGATACAACGGTGCGTAAAAGTTATATTTTGCAATCCACATATATATATTTTTTTTCTTTCGTTTTACCGTTGGCAATGTATGAACTGAATATTCAGTTGGTGAAGGGAAACACGGGTGAAGCTTCTTTCCGAGGCGTAAAAAGATTTAAAAGATAAATACACGCTGTCAAAAAAAGGTACATCAAACACAAAGGAAGTGTTTTCCTTTGTTTCAGAGTCAACATAAACCAGGTGCGAGAAGGAGCTATAAAGAAATAAGAAAAACTCTGAAGAAAACGCTGAAGAAAATATATACCCAAACAAACACAAGTAAAGTCCCTTGTTCCCAGGTAATCCAGCTTGACGTGTGGCTAGGCTGCGATGACTCGTGAAGCCCGCCGTCCTGACCACCACACCCCGACACTCCTGCAAACATTATTCACTTCAACCAACCCTCTGCCAGAAATCATCAGAATTACCGTCTTTCCCCGAGACTAACTTTTACGGTGTTATAGAGAGGTTTTTTTGCATCAAAGGCAAAGCCAGTCAGGGTCAATAGACTAAGTTCGGATGAGCCTTCCTTTCTGGGACGTTAATTTCGTCCAGGAATCAGATGAGTTCTTGTTCAGGGGACAGGAATTGGAGACACACACATTTTGCCCAAGTTTTTACCCCCATCCTCGCTCCAGAACTGAGGGAGAGCGTCCCTGGAGGTACCACACGAATCTTTCCAAGTGTAGCAGCGGGCCAAGTACACAAAGCAGAGTGGTGGAAAATATTACACCAGAATGTGGGTTCAATTTCAGCATGAAATTAGTACTTCCAATCCGTTGCCCGCCACCTCGCCATTCCTGTGCACGTAATGAGTTACCAGCCTTGTACACGCCTAGATTCAGGTCTAGAATAAAAGGAATATGTAAGTTAATGTTAATTCAGAGAAATAAGTTGCTTCATGCAGTTTCGTAGTGTCTATTTTCCCCCGATCACTGAATGGTTTCAAGCTCTTACATATTGTCTATTTTAGCTTGGATTTCATCAGATTCCACGGATGATAGTAATTAAAGTCAGGTCGTTCTATTAAAGCGCAATATTCCACCAACTCAGGGTAAAAGGGTTCTTGTGTCTATTGAAACACAATGCACGTAGGAATAAGGCGATGCTTTACAAAGTTTACATCATTACAGACGACGATGACAGATGAATCACTCAGTCAATCATAAGCAAACAGAACACAGATGCCTCGTTCGCAAAGCAGTTGTTAATATTTTGATGCATGTGTGTACAAGTAACGTTTGAGTTATCTTCCTCTCGATATGATGATAAAGACGTTGTCAAGCAGCATGGGGCACCACAGTCATGTCCACTGGACACATGCGACCCTCGGAACCTGGCTGCCCCGTTCGCATTTTCCCGTTTTTCTGGAACAGTATGTCGCGTTTACTCTCGAACACGTCAGGTTAGGTTACGGTCAGGTTAGGTTAGGTCAGGGTGGATTTACTCGACCATTCGTGGTAACTTAGTGTGGGAATCACAATGAGGGTATTTTCGAGAAAACCCTATTGTTAGTTTCGGAGCTACAGCCAAGCGTCTTCACTCGGAAACCACATACTGGATAGAGTTGGGGAATATGCCCCGTTGCGCCCCGTTCCGGTGGGCACACTCCTTCCGGCAGTTACATATTCACTCCGTTCTTTTATCCCTTTTGTTGAGAAGGTTTGCACTAGTCTGCACACTTTCATGTTCTCTCCGTTCTTAGACTTGAACTCTTTCAAAAGGGAGCAACAAAACGTCTTCAAAGTTCTGGAAAATATTTTCAGAGCCTCTTTTATACCAGCCTTTGTCTGTGTCTTTTGGGAATCATACTAGAATTAATTTAATTCACTTTGGTCTGCAGCCCCTGCCCGGAAGCGGAACAGCGTTGCTACAGGCCGCGACGAGAGACAAGCCAAAGCCTCGGCGTCGTCCTGGATTTTCCCGCACGCAAGAGTGTATTGAGAGTATGTACACTACATATTGTGCTGGGTGGTGTCCACAATTCCTTGCTCCCAAAATAACCATCTTTTGTTTTCTGTTCTTATTTCTATATATAAGTTTAAAAAAAATTATAAAAAAAAAAAAAAAAAAAAAAAAAAAAAAAAAATATATATATATATATATTATTATTTAAGAGGTAGGGATGGGAAAGAACAGAAACAAAAATTGGGATGAATGAAATATATATTACCCATTCCTGCATTCCACTAACATCCATTTGTTTTCATGCTGCAGTCAGCGGTGGATAATATATATTTCATCCATCCCAATTCTTATTTTTGTCCATTTTCCATCCATTTGAATATTTTAGCGTATCTTTTTTAACTAGTTTCTGGGGGTTTTTCACATTTATATTAGCTCGCTTTGAGACCTAGCAAGTTTACTGCGTAGAGTTTAATCCTTCGTTCGGTCGACAAGCTTGGTTTCGAACTAAGTATATCTTCCCGTCCCTCGTATGGCATTTTAAGATAGTTTTGTAAAGTAGTCAGTACCAAGCAGCATTTTTGTGTCTTATTCATCCTTGTCCGTTTGGTAGTTTGTGAGTTACAGGATTGGAAAAGAAAGAAGAAGAATGAAGATGATTCTCGATTTATTTTATTGGCGTTTTCTAAGTTTCAGTAAAATTGAGCTGAAATCAGATGGTAGATTTGTACTTAACCCCTTGAGACCCAGATATTTCCTTTGCTATAAAAAATGTATATTGTCGAGCCATAAAATTACGAAAACTAACTGAATATACCAAATTAGTTAGTCGACAAGGATACTAAACAGGTCATATCTATAAAATATTGCTTATATTCACTAAAAATCGTCTAATGGTACACAAATTGGAATGGAAATTACGTTCTGGGTCTCAAGTAGTTAAGATCGATAGGGTTATGTTTATATATTCTTTTTTTTTTAGTTTTACCATTGCTTTTAGGTGTTTGCTGCCGTGCCTTATATAAAGACAAAACATTTCAACCACCCTCATCCCTAAAAAAGGATTAATACCGCAATTTCTGACTTTCCTTGTAGCGAAATGACAACATTCGGAAGGGCGTGTCTGCAGGGGAGAGGCAGCGTAGGTAAGGATTGTGCTCGCTCCTTTTTCTATTAAAGTGGATAGAGGACGAGTAGGAGCTGCGGCGGATATGTTATTATTTTTTGTGTCTTTGTTGCTCCGGGTTAAAGTAGAGTGTGTTTTCTTTCTTCTCTCTCTCTCTCTCTCTCTCTCTCTCTCTCTCTCTCTCTCTCTCTCTCTCTCTCTCTCTCTCTCTCTCTCTCTCTCTCTCTCTCTCTCTCTCTCTCTCTCTCTCCGGAATTAACCTGTATCCGATTACATTTGTTTTAGTTTTTTTTCGTCTTTTTCACCATACTATAGTCATAAATAATTTTCAGTGTGGTTTCTCTCT
>JACEEZ010021040.1:5000-13275 GCA_016584305.1 Chionoecetes opilio
CAAAACAAACACAAAACAGACGAACACACACACAAACACATACATATACACGTTTTGAGATAAAGATAAAATATGACACTCAATTTTATAGAATAAAAAAGAAGTAAAATTGTTTTCATAAGTGTTGCAGGTATAATAGTAGGAATAAAAATGAGAGGGCAAATATATATACGGCAATCATAACATTGGGTTAAAGGTTCACCTATGGACTTAGGTCAGGACATCACCATCTGCCTGACTCAAACCATTATTTGCTTCTTTAACATTAAGGAATTTACACCGTTATTATTTTTGTTCATACATGCGGGCTCTTGATTGTTTGATGAGTCAACCCACTAATTTATGAAAAAGTACGATATTCCGCATAAAAAGTGCTATGTGTGTGTAGTTTTTGTGTACTCATATGGTGTGGGCGTGTGTGTGTGTGTTATTTACCCATGGTTTCTCCTCGCGAGCTGGCTCGTGATTGCCATTTTCACCCACTAAGTGCGAGCTTGGAGCTCATTATTACCGATCTTTTGGCAATGCTGAGACCTCACACACCATACACCCCCATACCCTTGCTCAAGGGGGACAGTGACCACCCGAATTTGTCAGTGAAAAAATCCCCGGGAAACACGGGGATTCGAACCGCCAACCCACATAATGAGAAATCAACACGCTATCAACCTGACCACCGCGCGGTGTGTGTGTGTGTGTATGTGTGTGTGTGTGTGGTATGTGTGTGTGTGTGTATGTGTGTGTGTGGTGTGTGTGTGTGTGTGTGTGTGTGTGTGTGTTTGTGTGTCCTACCACTCCTTTACTAAATCCCTTTATCCACTTAAAAACTTATATCAGATCGACCCTTACTCTGCTTCTCTCGAGTGAGTGTTACTTTTGTTAGAGTGAACGGATAACTTTTTATCGTTCATAATTATTTTTTGATTGTGGCAAAAGCAGACCTTCTTATGTTTAATACCTCAAAAACCCAATTTGTTCACCTATCTACTCGACAAAACCTACCAGATACTATCCCCCTTCTTCAATGACACTCATCTGTCTCCTTATTCTACAATGAATAGTCTTGGACTTTCCTTTACTAAAAATCTGAACTGGAAATACCACATATCATCTCTTCCTAAAATAGTTTATAAGAAGTTAATTGTACTGTGGCGTCTGCGTCAATGTGTTTCTCCCTCCCAGTTGCCTGTTCTGTTCAGGGCCTTATCTGCCATGTATGGAATATGTCTCACATGTTAGGGGGAATCCACTCATACAGCTCTCCTAAACAGGGTTGAGTCAAATGCTTTTCGTCTCATCAACTCCCCTCCTCTGACTGACTGTCTTCAATCTTTAAATCACCGCCGCAATGTTGCTTATCTTGCTATATTCTACCATTAGTGTCATGTTCACTGCTCTTCTGAATTTGCTAACTGCATGCCTCTTCCCCTCCGTGGCCTTGCTGCTAAAGAGTTTCTACTCAGTCTCAACCCTATACTGGCAATCTTCCTAATGCAAAGTTAATCAGTTTTTTTACTTTTGCATCCTTTCATTGCAAATGCTCAAACTCTTTTTGCTTTTAATTTTCTCCCTTCCTACACTTAAATATTTTCAAGAGAGAATTGACAAACACCCCCTGACTAATTGGGGCACACCCCCTTTTTTTTTTTCTTTCTTTATTATTTTTGTCTTTTTTATAGGGACTGGAAAAATAAGCGGGGTTTTTGGGGACCTTTTTTCCCCTTTTTGCAGTCCTTTATGACACAAAAAAAAAAATAAAGTTGTTTTTTACATCCCCTGACTACCTGGCATCCCCCGCTCCTAGCTAAAAATTTCCCATTTTCTTTGATCTTTTTTGGGGGGAACCACCACCCCGGGTCACAGTCCCCCGCAATCCCCGGTCCCCATAAACTGGGGGTTGGGGCAGGTGCTCGGGTTTAAGGAGCCGCCCACTTTCTCCGCTACCCCCGTGATAAAACTCCCAAATCTCTTCGACTTCTCGTTGGAACCGGCGTGCTAGCCACTACATAAGGCCCTTATGTATGGAGTTTTGTGTGTGGGGTGCTTATGTAGTGTGTTTGTAATAGAAAACTAAGTATTAAGAATAAATTTATTGCAAATAAAAAGGCAATTTTTTTTACTATACAATTTCATATACTACATTAGCCATGGTCGTAAACCGAGCTCCATGAGGACATATATTTTGTTACGTATTTTAGAGGCGTGGAAAAACTTAGACTAGCTGAATTTTATTTGTAAAAAAGAAATAAAAAACTTGAACCCAAAAAACCCAAAAACAGGGGAAAAAATATTCGATAAAGTGCTTGAGAATATGACACGGGAATAAAGGGAATTATTTTTTAAACAATAAAAAAATAGTATAAATTTAATAATAAAAATAATAATAATAAAATAATAAAAATAATATAATAATAATAATAATAATAATAAAAATAAAAATAAAAATAAAAAAAAAAATAAAAATAAAAATAAAAATGAAAAAACCTGGGTAAAAAAAACATATTTTTTAAAAATCGTCCGGGGTTTTCCCCCTTTAGACTATTTTGATCTCTGAGTCCGAAATGCCCTTTGGTTTTGCTAAATCGGTCGGGTTTTTTTTGCTACAAAAATTTTAAAAAAAAATCGTTTTTTTCGTAAAAAAAAAAAATTCTGGGACCAGGAGAAACCCCTGTGTTTTTTTTTCCGTTTTCCTCAAGAAATAAAAGTCAGCGTATAAACATTCAGTTTTTTTTTAGCCATCAAATTTGATAAGCAAAATTTACATAATATTAGTATAGAATGAGCGTTACGTGACACAAAAGTTCAAGTTACGGCATAAAATCGGCTTTTTCTTTTTCGTTTCCCGTGTGTACAGCTGCGGGGTTTCCTCTTCACGACCAGCAGTAGTCCGCCATCTGACTGCGTCCCCCCCCTCCCCTGGTCCCTCTCCTCCATTTGGCGCGTCCTGATGGAACTTTCCCCCTGTCGTGGGTCATCCCCCCAAAGGGTTTTCAGGAAATTTCCCATGTGTGAAACAGGAAGTGCATCTTAATACTCACAAACACCCGAGTTTTGGAAGGCCTCTATCATGCGTGACGAGTCTGGGGGTTTTTTCTGCCTTCGGTTCCCCAGGAAGTTTTTTCACCCCCCTCAAAACGTTTCCCCCCGCGGCCCCCTCGTTTTCTGGAGTTTTGGGAATTGTGCCTTTTTTTGAGCTGCCGTCGTGGGCCTCAAAAACCCCGCCTTAGTTCTAAAGGGGTCTCCGGAAAGGCTCGGCACAGGTTTTGAAGCCCCCTCCCACCCTTTGTCCAAGCGCCGTGAACGTTTCTTTAACCCAAAGCTTCAAGTGTAGGGGTGGATCAATATCTTCTTTCCCCGGTCAAAAAGGGTTTTCTTTATGATTTTTTCTCCCCCCGGGTACTAATGCTCTCGGCCGGCCACCTTTCTTTACTTTGTGCGGGCTCTGTCTACTGTCCCCCCATGCAAAAAAACAGGGGACTTCGTGAACCCACTCTGCCCAATAGAAAGTTCACATCTTCAAGTCGACCCCAGATGATCCTTTGGTGTCTCATTTTGGGGATTTTTGTCGGCACGTCTTCCTGCTCAAATTTCTCTTTGAGAGTTGTGGAGTGCGAAAGGGGGTTTGAGGGACTGGTTCCCTTTGTGGGGAGCAACATTAAAAGACGCTTACACTTCAGGAGAGTCCCCAATCTCTGGGATCGTTTTTGAGGAGCGCCGGTTTAACAAGAAGACCGGCGACATCTCGGCAAAACACGAGGTTTTCCTCCTGGCAAAAGAAACCCCTTAGGCCTCATGCCCTACGAAAGAAAGTGATACGGCCGTCCTTCCCAAAGTAGATTTTTTTCTTTAGTCTGGGGGCCCAACAGCTCGGGGAAGTCTTCGACAAGCTAACCCCCGAACCAATCATTAACTCACATTGTGAAAAGGGCTGCGGACATCTTGTGCTTCATATTTTCTTCTGTTATCCTCGCTCGTCTGTATGGGGGCCTCGTCGTTGCTGGGGGAACTCTTGAACGCTGGTACAGGAATTTCTTCGCTGGCCATGGACGGCGGGAAGGGGAAGGTCGGGGTACTGGAGCTGTCCCCGATTTTTCCCGGGTTTTGACCATTAGTTATTGAGGGCAGAAGTAACAATCCATGCATGGCAAACGCTCCCCCCAAAAACCTCGGAACCCCAAACTTCAGTGAATTTTTTCCCCCCCCTTTTTTTCCACCCCCGGGAGGTATTCCCGACGTCTTGCAACCGTGTGGGGTGCCCAGGACTTATCTTGGTCCCCAGCTTGACTTTAAAGTAAGCCCCGTAGGCCGCTTCCAAATCCTGTGTGTTCTTCCCTGTCCCTGACAGCGTGTATTGCCCGCAGATGTAGCAGAAAAAGTCAGGATTTTTCCTGCATGACCGTCGCGCCCCCAAGCCCTCACAATAAAATGAAAAAAAAAAGAAAGATGCGCTGAGTGTCACAAAAGAAATTTGAATTTTAGAATTTAGAAATTTTGAAGGAGTAAAGGTGAGACAGGGATTGTTTGATTGGCTAATTGTGGAATTCCTTTATTCGTGTCTGGCATTGTAATTCGATAATTTTCAAGAAAAATAGATTGAACTCAAAACCCCGAATTTGCATTGTAAGCTTTGTCGGTAGGCCTATGGCTGTATCCCCAAAAAGTTGACCTGATAGGCAAAATCAATTGTATTCGGCCAGAAACCTAAATTTGTCTAAATCAACTGAGAAACCCTGACGATTTTTTTTGGCTGTTACCCCGTGTAAAAAATAGATTAAGCAGAAAAACAAGTACAATATTTTTAAAATTGTAATATAAAACCAAAAATACAATTTTGTTGATAAAATAAATACTTTTTTAATTTATTTTTATATCAAAATTATAACTACAAAACTTTATAACTACATTGGTGTTGTAGGGATAATTTTTTTATCAAAGGCAGATCATTAAAAAAGTTTCGGGCCAACCTGAAAAACTGTTTTTTTAAAAAATGTTTTTTTTTAAATATTGGATAAATTAGGTTAATCTTTTTACTTTTTTTTATGGGGAACTTTTTTTACAAATTTAAATATTGTATTTTCCCCTTTACTTTTTAATATTTAAAAATAATCTGAAATTTTGGTTTAAAAGGGAATTTTTGAAATATTTTTTTCGAGAATTTTTGCTGTTTCTCAAACTTCTTTAAAAAAAATATCACCGAAAAGTTTTTTTGTTGGCTATTGATATATCTTAAAAAGAGGCCCTGTGCATGCCATATAAAAAAACGAACACAAATATGAAGTGTGGTACAAAGAGGATGTATGATCATTATATGCTATGTAGTTTGGTTATGGCGGGCTCTGTATAGAATGCCAGTTTTTTAGAAAATTTTTAAACTTTTTGTCAAAGTGATATTCCAATTTAAGTTTTAATCAATCGTATACCAAAAAAAAATTTTCATGATTGAATTATTCTATAATTTCGCCATCAACTAATTTGGATGGGATAAGTTTTTCACAGACCTATTTGAAATAGAATATAAATTTTGCTTTTTTTGAAATATTAAGTTTTTAATTCATTTTATTGAATCCATGTTTTACGTTTTTAGCTCTGGCTTAAAAATTTTTGTATAGTGAAACATATTTTTGTCATTGAGAAGGAGTGTCGTGTATCAGCATATATAAAAAATAAAAATTTTTGCTAGCTTTAAAATGTCTTACCCCCTTCCACGTGGCTGGCACAAATACGGTCTCTCAGCATCTAAGGGTTCACTGCGGCGGAACTATAGGGTTTCTGTATTAACTCCACGCTCAAGATGTTTTGGGGAAATATTCGCTGTGTAGGCTTGTTGGAACAGTGGGCAAGGTTGCGATTAAAATAACCCCTTTTTCTGCTTGAATGATTTATGTACAATTAGGGCAAACATCAGTACGCGTGTTTCGCTGCGTACCCTTCCCCAATGCGAGGCTAAATTGTCAAGATATCACAATTCTTGAGGGGATAAAAAGAAGCAAATGAAAAAGATGCATGAATGAAAGAAGAAGCATTTATTACCAAAATTGTAATGTTAAATAGTAAGTGGTTTCATTATGGGCTGGCAGCACGGGGCAGGCCCTGTTTCTGCACTCTGACGCAACTCCCACATTTGTTTTCTAGCCTTCACCAAGAAAGAAAAAACATGTTTTTGGTAGGAATGAACATCTAATTCAAATTTTGCACCTTAAATAGATAAGTAATTATTTTAAATTTTTAAATTAAACCCGGGCCCAAGGGTAGGCCTAAATTTTATATTAAACAGAAGGGGGTTAATGTATAAAAAAATAATTCGGACCCACAAAGAGCTTGTGGTCCACCTTTATTAGGGATTTTAAAGTAGAGTACTCTGATTAAAAATAACTTTTTTTTTTTTTTGCACTGAGATAAATCGAAATATTTTCGGGTTACACCTCCCTTTCCCAAGTGTTGTAATTTGTGAAGTAAAATTGTTTGATGTAAGCCCCAGGTATCAAATGTTTTTTTTTACAAAAACCATGAATATTTTAAACCCATAGTTTTTTTTTTTCCAAACTTGTGACACATTGTTAAAAACTGGAGTATTTCAGATTTAGTAGAAGGGGTGTGCCTGAACCTGCTGATGTTTGTTAAAATATTGTTTTTTTTTAAGGTAATTGAAATTTAGAGGGGAAAATTTAATTTTTTTAAAAATCTTATTAAAGCGGGGGAAAATGGAAAATGGGGCGATAATGATCAAAGTAATGTAGTCACCTGGCTTGAATAAAAGGGAAATTTCCCCTTTTTTGGCTTCTCTTAATTTGGGTTTTTTAAAGGTACCAATTTTTAATGAAAAATTAAATTTAAAAAGGGTGCGAGGGTAATTTAAAAGGGGCGGCTTTAGTATTTTGGGAAAATGTCTCATAACCAGCGTATCTGATTTAACGTGTTGATAAATTTTTTTTAACTTTTATTTATTGGTAGGAGCCATATAAAAATTTGGGAGACACATGGAAAATTTGGGAAATTAAGTATTTTTTAAAGTTTTAATTTGTCTTCATTACCAAGGAAATATTTCTTAGAAAAGTTAATTAAATTTTTAAAAAGGACCCCCAGCAAAAGGGGTGTTGTGTGGTGTGGGGTGTGTGGTGTGTGTGTGTGTGTGGAGTGGAGTGTGAGTGTGGGTGTGGGTGTGAGTGTGAGTGTGAGTGTGAGTGTGAGTGTGAGTGTGAGTGGAGTGTGTGTGTGTGTGTGGTGTGTGCGTGTGTGTGTGTGAGTGGGGAGTGTGAGTGTGTGTGTGTGTTTTTGTGTGTGGGGTTTGTGATTGCTTATTCATTCTTAGTAAACATTTCTATATTGTGTAGGTGGGGGATGGTAGGTGAGAGATTGTTTTTTTTTCCATTGACTTTAAAAAAAGAAGAACAAATTTCCTTCTGCTTGTTTTTCGTCATTTTCTCTCACTTTTATCCCTTTCATTCCAATCTCTTTCTTTCCTCATTTAGCTTTTTTCCTCGTCAAATCAACGTATAAGATTCCTTTTCCTATCATTCCTCACTTTTTTATCTCTCTACGTCAAACACCTTGTTTTAACATATACACCTTTCCACTGACACACACCTACCTTTGTTCTCCCCTTTTTCCCCTACACAGCGCTCGAAAATCAGTGTGTACAGTCGCATGTGGGGGTTTAGTCTCAAGAAGACACTTGTTCACCTCGAGTTACGCGGAAGGGATCGAGAGAGTGAGGACCTCCAAGGGGAAATACGCCTTCCTGCTGGAGAGCGTCAAGAATGATTACGTGAACGAGCAACTCCCCCTTTCGACACGATACAGATTGGACAGAACCTTAATTTCCCTTGGGTTTTGGGGTTGCCACACCCATTGGCTCGCCTCTTAGGGGAAGTATGGTTCTTACTTTTTTTATGTCGTGGTTGTCTGTATCTGTGTGGCTGGCTATGTTCCGTCTCTCTCTCTCTCTCCTCTTCTCTCTCCTCTCTCTCCTCCCCTCTCCTTTTCCCTCTCTCTCTTCTCCTCTCCTCTCTCTCCTTCCTCTCTCTCTCTCTCTCTCTCTCTCCCTTTTTTTTTTTTTACCTAACCCTTTAACGAAAGGGAGTTGATTCTAAAGTCCCCGGCTGGGACTCCCAAAACTATCTCTAGCAGTACTATATTTTATTCTACAATAATTATACAAGTATATGAAAAAATACAGTAAATTCTTTGTATAAACTATTCACGAATGATTCAAATTACAAATAACTATATGCTTTACAAATAATATACAGAAATATACTAATACCTTTTTTTTATT
>JACEEZ010021041.1:0-5000 GCA_016584305.1 Chionoecetes opilio
GTGCTTTTTTATATGTTCTATATATATTCGTGGTAATATATATTTTTTGCATCAAACTCAGTATATAAATTTTGTTGTTGTCGTAATTTCTTTTTGTCTATGCTTACGTGTAGTATCTTTCCGTGTTTGCATTTTTATTTGAATTTTGTATATATATTTTTCTTTGCATTTACACAATATTCTATGTTTTTGTTGTTGTAATAATTTCCTTTTGTCCATGTTTGAGTGTGTCTTTCTGTGTTCGCATTTTTTTTTTTTTTTTTTTTTTTTTTTATTTGCATTAACACAGTATTCTATTTTTGTTGTTGTAATAATTTCCTTTTGTCCATGTTTGAGTGTGCCTTTCTGTGTTTTGTTTTATGCATTTTTTTTTTTTTGGTTTTTCTCCCCGCCTGGCCTCGTTTGCATACATGTGTGAAAAAAGTGTTGTTCCTGTGATCCTCCCGTACTGACGCGCGTGTGTACTCTCTAAGAACCAAAGCAATAGGTTTTTCTCCCCCTTGTATCGCCTTTACATGAATCATTTAATATCATCCGTCAGGTTTACTTAATAATAGGATTTCGTTTTTTGGTACGCGCAAAATATTCTGCACTGTAAATTTTTTAATACGGCTTCTTCTTTTTCCCTCGCTTCACTTTTCTTTTTTTATATAAATTTTCAAACTACATGGATAGAATTGCATTTTTTTTTTTTTTTTGGATCTGCATTTTTTTGGGTTTAATTTCAAAGACGAGATCTGTTGTAAATTAAGGATTCATTATTTTCCTCGTCTCAATTTTATTTTCGTTCAAACTACATGGCTAGATTCTTTTTATTTTTGAGATCTACATTTTTTTATTTATTTCAAAGACGAGATATATTGTCTGTTAACGATTCAATTAGTGTAGCATCATCGCAAACTGAACCAATTTAATTTTTGTTGAAATAATCGTATTCATGTTTGCTATTCCTCCTCCATAATGCAAGTTTGTCGTCTTTTTGTCTTTCTTTAACGCGACACAAGACGTTGCCGCCCTCGCGATGCCTTTGTTCGGCGGGAAACTTCAAGGCAATTTTCTTCAAAGACTTTAATATTTATCAGCCGCGCATGACTGCCATTGTGAATATATTTTCTGTTAGGGTAAATGTGAGTGTGGAGTGGCGGCTGTGTGGAGTGGCGGCTGTGTGGAGTGGCGGCTTTGTGGAGTGGTGGCTGCTGGAGTGGTGGCTGTGTGTGTGGTGGCTGTGTGTGTGGTGGCTGTGTGTGTGGTGGCTGTGTGGAGTGGTGGCTGTGTGTGTGGATGGCTGTGTGTGGTGGCTGTGTGGAGTGGTGGCTGTGTGTGTGGTGGAGTGGTGTGTGTGTGTGGTGGCTGTGTGTGTGGTGGCTGTGTGTGTGGTGGCTGTGTGGAGTGGTGTGTGTGTGTGTGGCTGTGTGTGTGGTGGCTGTGTGGAGTGGTGGCTGTGTGTGTGGTGGCTGTGTGGAGTGGTGGCTGTGTGAGTGGTGGCTGTGTGGAGTGGTGGCTGTGTGGAGTGGTGGCTGTGTGGAGTGGTGGCTGTGTGGAGTGGTGGCTGTGTGTGTGGTGGCTGTGTGGAGTGGTGGCTGTGTGGAGTGGTGGCTGTGTGTGTGGTGGCGTGTGTATGGTGCTGTGTGGAGTGGTGGCTGTGTGTGGTGGTGGCTGTGTGTGTGGTGGCGTGTGTGTGGTGGCTGTGTGTGTGGTGGCTGTGTGAGTGGTGGCTGTGTGTGTGGTGGCTGTGTGGAGTGGTGGCTGTGTGTGTGGTGGCTGTGTGGAGTGGTGGCTGTGTGGAGTGGTGGCTGTGTGGAGTGGTGGCTGTGTGGAGTGGTGGCTGTGTGGAGTGGTGGCTGTGTGGAGTGGTGGCTGTGTGAGTGGTGGCTGTGTGGAGTGGTGGCTGTGTGGAGTGGTGGCTGTGTGTGTGGTGGCTGTGTGTGTGGTGGCTGTGTGTGTGGTGGCTGTGTGTGTAGTGGCTGTGTGGAGTGGTGGCTGTGTGGAGTGGTGGCTGTGTGGAGTGGTGGCTGTGTGTGTGATGGCTGTGTGTGTGGTGGCTATGTGGAGTGGTGGCTGTGTGTGTGGGGAGTGGTGGCTGTGTGGTGTGGTGGCTGTGTGGAGTGGGGCTGTGTGGGGTGTGTGGCTGTTGTGTGGTGGCTGTGTGGTGGTGGCTGTGTGGTGTGGTGCTGTGTGGTGTGGGGCTGTGTGGGTGGTGGCTGTGTGGAGTGGTGGCTGTGTGGATGTGGTGGCTGTGTGTGTGGTGGCTGTGTGGAGTGGTGGCTGTGTGTGTGTGGGTGGCTGTGTGGTGTGGGGTGGCTGTGTGTGTGGTGGCTGTGTGAGTGGTGGCTGGTGTGTGTGTGGTGGCTGTGTGAGTGGTGGCTGTGTGGAGTGGTGGCTGTGTGTGGTGGGGTGTGTGTGTGGTGGCTGTGTGGGTGGTGGCTGTGTGGAGTGGTGGCTGTGTGGAGTGGTGGCTGTGTGTGGGTGGTGGCTGTGTGGTGGATGGAGGTGGAGTGGTGGCTGTGTGTGTGGTGGCTGTGTGGAGTGGTGGCTGTGTGTGGTGTGGAGTGTGGCTGTGTGGTGGTGGCTGTGTGGAGTGGTGGCTGTGTGTGTGGTGGCTGTGTGAGTGGTGGCTGTGTGGAGTGGCGAGCTGTGTGGAGTGGTGGCTGTGTGTGTGGTGGCTGTGTGGAGTGGTGGCTGTGTGGAGTGGTGGCTGTGTGTGTGGTGGCTGTGTGGAGTGGTGGCTGGTGGAGTGGGGCTTGTGGTGTGGTGGCTGTGTGGTTGGTGGCTGTGTGGAGTGGTGGCTGTGTTGTGGTGGTGTGTGGAGTGGTGGCTGTGTGGAGTGGGGCTGTGTGGTGGTGGCTGTGAGTGGTGGCTGTGTGTGTGGTGGCTGTGTGGAGTGGTGGCTGTGTGTAGTGGTGGCTGTGTGGAGTGGCTTGTGGAGCTGTGGTGTGTGGTGGTGGCTGTGTGGGTGGTGGCTGTGTGTGTGGTGGCTGTGTGGAGTGGTGGCTGTGTGGAGTGGTGGCTGTGTGGAGTGGTGGCTGTGTGAGTGGTGGCTGTGTGTGAGTGGTGGCTGTGTGGAGTGGTGGCTGTGTGTGTGGTGGCTGTGTGGGTGGCTGTGTGGTGGCTGGCTGTGTGAGTGGTGGCTGTGTGGAGTGGTGGCTGTGTGTGTGGTGGCTGTGTGTGTGGTGGCTGTGTGTAGTGTGGCTGTGTGGAGTGGTGGCTGTGTGGAGTGGTGGCTGTGTGTGTGGTGGCTGTGTGGAGTGGTGGCTGTGTGGAGTGGCGGCTTTGTGGAGTGGTGGCTGTGTGTGTGGTGGCTGTGTGGTGGTGGCTGTGGTGGAGTGGTAGGGCGTGTGAGTGGTGGCTGTGTGGTGGTGGCTGTGTGGAGTGGTGGCTGTGTGTGTGGTGCTGTGCGGCTGTGTGGAGTGGTGGCTGTGTGGAGTGGTGGCTGTGTGGTGGTGGTGTGGCTGTGTGGAGTGGTGGCTGTGTGTGTGGTGGCTGTGTGGATGTGGTTGGCTGTGTGGAGTGGGCTGGTTGTGGTGGCTGGTTGTGGCTGTGTGTGTGTGGGCGTGTGGAGTGCGCGTGTGTGGGTGGCGGTCTGTTGTGGGTGGTGGCTGTGTGGAGTGGTGGCTGTGGTGTGTGGTGGCTGTGTGAGTGGTGGCTGTGTGGATGGTGGCTGTTGTGTGTGTGTGGCTGTGTGGAGTGGCGGCTGTGTGTGTGGTGGCTGTGTGTGTGGTGGCTGTGTGTGTGTGTTGGCTGTGTGGAGTGGCGGCTGTGTGTGTGGTGGCTGTGTTTGGTGGCTGTGTGTGTGTTGGCTGTGTGGAGTGGTGGCTGTGTGTGTGGTGGCTGTGTTTGTGGAGTGGCTGGTGTGGGAGTGGTGGCTGTGTGGTATGGTGCTGTGTGTGAGTGGTGGCTGTGTGGAGTAGGGCGGCTGTGTGTGTGGTGGCTGTGTGGTGGCTGGCTTGGTGTGTGGTGGCTGTGTGGAGTGTGTGGCTGTGTGGAGTGGCGGCTGTGTGTGTGGTGGCTGTGTGGAGTGGTGGCTTTGTGGAGTGGTGGCTGTGTGGAGTGGTGGCTTTGTGGAGTGGTGGCTGTATGGAGTGGTGGCGGCTGTGTATGTGGCGGCGGTTGTGTGTGTAGCGGCTGTGTATGTGGCGGCTGTTTGGAGTGGAGGCTGTGTGGAGTGGCGGCTGTGTGGAGTGGTGGCAGCTGTGTATGGCGGCCTGTGCGGAGTGGCGGCTGTGGCGTGTGTGGTTGTGTGGTGTTGTGTGTGTGTGGTGTGTGTGTGTGTGTGTGTGTGTGTGTGTGTGTGGTGTGTGTGTGTGTGGCGCTGTGGCTGTGTGTGTGTGTGTGTGTGTGTTGTGTGTGTGGCTGTGTGTGTGTGGCGGCTGTGGCTGTGTGTGTGTGTGTGTATGTGTGTATGTGTGTGTGTGTGTGTGCGTGGCGCCTGTGTGTGGCGGCAGCTGCATGGTGATGAGCAGAAGACACGTTGAAGATGCATCAGCAGCCTCCCAAAGTTTAGATAAGAAGCAGTGATGAGATGAATTACGTGGTCGCAGAATTAATGTTATTGAATATTCCGCATAACAAGCAAATCGTAAGAGGCTCCTGACATGTTAAGGAATTAGGGATGAATATTTCAAGTTTTCAAAAATAATACTAACGTTTTTTCACTGGATTTATAAAGAGGTTATAATATTGTACTTTGTTCTTCTGTTTTACGTTGGAGCATCTATAGGCTTTTATCTTCCTTCCTTATGTTTGTATCTTCTTTCCTTGAGGGTTTGTGTCTATTTATTAGTTGCTGATTTCTTTGTTAATTATTGGTCTCATTCCCTCTCCTCCCAGTAGACTCTCCCTTGCCAATCTTCTGACCCATAATTGGTGTCCTACAAATCTAATCTCAGCTGCCTTCTCTGCTTCTTCATAAGATGGGACGGACCTGTGTTAGGAAGGTTGTTATAGTGTGTTAGGAAGGTTGTTATAGTGTGTTAGGAAGGTGGTTATAGTGTGTTAGGAAG
>JACEEZ010021041.1:10000-20000 GCA_016584305.1 Chionoecetes opilio
CAGGCAACCACTTGAACACGTGGGCCGCGGGAGTGTGTTATCTTGTGTGTGTGGAATTCCTGGCTTCTTGTCTTCTGGCGGCTTCTGTGTTACCATGAAGGAGTCTGTCATGCCCTAGCGTCCTCGTGAAGGTAAGGAGAGGGTGTAGGAGGAGGCTAGAGAGAGGTGGTGATGGGTAGTGATGAAGGGAGGAGGAGGAGGAGGTACGTAAGGTATCCTCTCCCGCCACCTGTCGCCACTACCATCACTACTTCCAGTTTTATCAGTATCACCATCAATACCTTAGCTACCCGCACTATCGTTATCACTATAGCATCACCATCATCACTATTATCATTTACTATTATTATTCGTACCTGTGTCACCACCAAACACTGCGTTCCATGTGCGAATGTTATGTTTAAAGTGTCTATCGAGTAAGTCTTAAATTTAAATGAATTGTATACTTTTGGTTATAAGCAGGGAATGTGAGGGTATGAAATGGTTAAGTAAGCATGTATAGGGAAGGCAGGTGTCGTGGGTGTGAGAGGAAGGCAGGTGTTGTGGGTGTGAGAGGAAGGCAGGTGTTGTAGGTGTGAGAGGAAGGCAGGTGTTGTGGGTGTGAGAGGAAGGCAGGTGTTGTGGGTGTGAGAGGAAGGCTTGTGTTGTGGGTGTGAGAGGAAGGCAGGTGTTGTGGGTGTGAGAGGAAGGCTTGTGTTGTGGGTGTGAGAGGAAGGCAGGTGTTGTGGGTGTGAGAGGAAGGCTTGTGTTGTGGGTGTGAGAGGAAGGCAGGTGTTGTGGGTGTGAGAGGAAGGCAGGTGTTGTGGGTGTGAGAGGAAGGCTTGTGAAGTGAAAGGAAGGAAGAGGAAGGAGTGAGAGATGAGAACGCTAGAATGCATGTGATAAGAGCGAGGCAGTACAGGGAAGGTTGGAGGGTGTGCGCGGCTGTAGTGTAGGTCCTGTAGGAGATGTAACACTAAGGGGTGACTCCTCTACCTTGACTTTTTCCTTACATATGGAAACATTTACATTCCTCACTATTTCAGGCTTAGAAAAATATATAGTAACTTTTTTTTCTTCACTGGACTTATAAAGAGGTATAATATTTTATTTTATTTTTTTCTACGTTGGAGCCTATAGCGTCTGTAGGCTATTATCTTCCTTCTTTAGGTTTGTATCTTCTTTCCTTGAGGGTTTGTGTCTATTTAATAATTGCTGATTTCTTTGTTAATTATTGGTCTCATTCCCTCTCCTCCCAATAGACTCTCCCTTGCCAATCTTCTGACATAATTGGTGTCCTACAAAATCTAATCTCAGCTGCCTTCTCTGCTTCTTCATAAGATGGACGGACCTGTGTTAGGAAGGTTGTTATAGTGTGTTAGGAAGGTTGTTATAGTGTGTTAGGAAGGTTGTTATAGTGTGTTAGGAAGGTTGTTGTAGTGTGTTAGGAAGGTTGTTATAGCGTGTTAGGAAGGTTGTTATAGTGTGTTAGGAAGGTTGTTATAGTGTGTTAGGAAGGTTGTTATAGCGTGTTAGGAAGGTTGTTACAGCGTGTTAGGAAGGTTGTTATAGTGTGTTAGGAAGGTTGTTACAGTGTGTTAGGAAGGTTGTTATAGTGTGTTAGGAAGCTTGTTATAGTGTGTTAGGAAGGTTGTTGTAGTGTGTTAGGAAGGTTGTTACAGCGTGTTAGGAAGGTTGTTATAGTGTGTTAGGAAGGTTGTTACAGTGTGTTAGGATGGTTGTTACAGTGTGTTAGGAAGGTTGTTATAGTGTATTAGGAAGGTTGTTGTAGGGACCCTCCTGTTGTATCTTTGCAAATTTCAGAATCTTGAATCTATCAGTCCACATCTATATGAATTTCCCTTCTTCATGTTCCTCCTTTATCTTCTCTTATCACTTCTCTTCCGTTCTTCCCATTTATTCCGTCCCCGTCTCTGGTTTTTCCTCTCCTCATACCTCACTTCTATAACCTTTACCCTCTTCCCCTCATCTCTCCCTCCCTTGCATGTCACCCTATTCCTTCATCCTCCTCCCTCCCTCTCTCTCTCTTCCCTCTCTCCACTACCCACTCATCCAACCCTTCCACCTCTCCTCCCCTCTCTCTCTCTCTCTTCCCCCTCAACACAATCCCCCTCCCTCCAACCCCTCCTCTCCCCCCCACAACTCTCAAAGCTTGCGCTGCACCTAAATAGACAAACAGAAAGCGACAGTAACAGCGACAAACAGGCCAGTCTTTGTATTCATTCTTTTTCCCATATTGCTGTTGGCGCGCATCCGTCTCGTGAATAACCAGGCAATTATACGTGTGCGAAACAGTGGGTGAAAATTCTCTCTCTCTCTCTCTCTCTCTCTCTCTCTCTCTCTCTCTCTCTCTCTCTCTCTCTCTCTCTCTCTCTCTCTCTCTCTCTCTCTCTCTCTCTCTCTCTCTCTCTCTCTCTCTCTCTCTCTCTCTCTCGATTTTTTGCATTAACTTTCTTCTGTAACTTCGTTTTAGTGTGATGCAGTTAACTCTAAATATATTCTTGACAGTCTCTGCTGCACACCTTTGACAATACGTATTTTCTGTATATACAGTATATGTGTGTGTGTGTGTGTGTGTGTGTGAGAGAGAGAGAGAGAGAGAGAGAGAGAGAGAGAGAGAGAGAGAGAGAGAGAGAGAGAGAGAGAGAGAGAGAGAGAGAGCGAGCGCACCACCACCACCACCACCACTACGACGAACGCTACTGCAATTGCTACTACTACAGCTAGAGCTACAACCATTACATTACTACCACGGGTGTCACTACCGCTGTTACTGTTATCACCACTCCATTCTTCCTGCATGAGGGCCGGGAAATGGGCGGCGAGGCGAGCACGTTCACACTCATAATATTTTTGCCTCGCTCTATTTGGAAAACTTTTATTCTTTATGGAACGGTCATCGCACGGGTGTTTCCCTTCCCTCTTTTTCCAGCCTTGACCTGCAAAAAAAAAAAAAAAAAAAAAAAAAGGGAGTTATCGAAGCCCAATATCCCTCCCCCTTCCTCCCTTTCCCCCTTCCCCTTCCTCCCCCTCCCCCCCCTCCACTTTGTTTCGAGTCAGTGAACCAATAAACGAATGAACCAGTTAACTAGCGAAGTAGTGAACCGGCGAACCGTATATACCGTCACAGGCCTTTTGGTTCAGTTTTGATTCCCTGCACGAGCCTCCTGAACGTTTGCTATCATGACGCGTCCCGTACAGGGCATCCCACGGTAATCCCGGAAGCAATGTGACCTGGAAAGGTATCATTGTAATTACTGATGGTTTGTAACTTTCATATGATAGCAATGATGATTCTGGGATCCTAAATACAAAGGTGGATAGTAGTAGTAGTTGTTGTTGTAGTAGTAGTAGTAGTAGTAGTAGTAGAAGTAGAAGTAGTAGTAGTAGTAGAAAATTTAGTGGTAGTCGTAATAGTAGTAATAGTAGAAGTAGTAGTAGTAGAAGTAAAAAAAGTAGTAGTAGTAATAGTAGTAGTTGCAGTAGTAGTAGTAGTTGTAGTATTAGCAGTAGTAATAGTAGTAGAAGTATAAAAGTAGTAGTAGTAGTAGTAGTAGTTGCAGTAGTAGTAGTAGTTGTAGTAGCAGTAGTAGTAGTAGTAGTAGTAATAGTAGTAGTAGTAGAAATATAAAAGTAGTAGTAGTAGTAGTAATAATAATAGCAGTGGCATCAGCGTTCACAGTAGTATTTATGTAGTAGGCTTTCGAGGAATAACAGAAATAGATGAAACAAGATTCCACTTTGGAGACCCTTGCTACAAACGTGGTATTAAATCAGAGTGAATTTGCATATATGTATACTAGCCTTCATCATAAAGGTGGTGGTGATGACAGTGATGGCGGGCGTGGTGGTGATGGATGTGGTGATGATGGTGATGGTGGTGGTGGTGAAGAAAACTGAATTATAAAAGATCGAGAAAAAACGCTGTGAGGTCTATCTGTTTTCATTTAACGTCAACACCAAGTCAGTTTGTTTACCGAAATACCCTTTAGTGTTTGTCCTTCCCTTTAGTTTTCTTTAAGTTTTCCTCTTTTTCTTTTCTTTTACCCTCCACTTCTTTACATATTTCAAAGGATGCAACTAAAATGTCTTTGCTCTTTCCTCTTTTCTGTTGCTCCTAATGTCTTTTTTTCCACCGTCGGCAGGTGTTTGAAGTCTTAAAACATTTGTGTCGTGGTGAGGAGCCTCTCTGTGCACTCCCCGCAGATTACACCCCTTGGGCACGCCACCTCCACCACCCCTCGAGTGTGTGGTACTCTCTCTGTCCCTCCTTGAAGTGCCTCGACCCTTGTTTTGCTCTTCTTTATGTCCCATTTATGTGTTTTTTTAGGCTAATTCACCATCATCATCATCATTATCATCATCATCACCGTCATTATCACCTGTTCTAAAACTAATTTACCCTCCACCATCACCACTATTACCATTATCTCCATCACTATCACCATTATCACTATTATTAAGGTTGAATAGTCACTAACTACATCATTTTCATTATCAGTAGTTTTATGGCTAAATTGTCAGTCACCATAACTTTTTTTTTTTTTTTTTACATCACAAAGGCTCATTTTTTGTTTGATAGTTTGTTTAATTTCTGTTGTTTGATAGTTTAGTTTATAGTTTGAAGGCTAATTTGCTATCACTTCTATCATAATTACCTTCATTATCACCATCATTATCATTATCATCACGTGCTGCGTCATTGCCTACCATAAACTTGTCGTTTTCCCCAGTCTCAAGGGAACGAGAGGAATGAGACATGAATGATTCAGATTATTCCGTGGCGTAAGTGGTGGTGGTGGTGTTGATGGTGGTGGTGATGGTGGTGGCGTGGTTTGTGGTGGCGTGGTGGTGGTGGTGGCGGTGGTGGCGGTGGTGGTGGTGGCGTGGTTGTGGTGGCATGGTGGTGGTGGGGGATGGTGGTGGTGGTGATAGGCGTGGTAGTGGTGGTGGGGTGGGGGTGGTGGTAGTGGTAGTGGTGATGGTGGTGGTGGTTGTGGTGGTGGTAGTGGTGGGGGATGGTGGTGGTGGTGCTAGTGGTAGTGGTGGTGGTGGTGGTGGTGGTGGTGGTGGGCGTGATTGCAACCTCTGACAGTAGAGGAAATCAGAGGAAAGTGGAAGGGAAATACCACTACGCAAAAATATAAGGGGAAATAAAAGAAAAATAACTATAGCCAATGAAAAGAACTCGAAATGTATATAAGCCCTCGTCACTTTGTACTGCTTTGTTATGCCTACCACTTTTGTATGTGTCTGTCTGTCTGTCTGTCTGTCTGTCTGTCTGTCTGTCTATCTGTCTGTCTATATAGCTATTTTACGATATTCTATTTAATATATGTATGTGACTGTTTCGTTTTCGGGATTCACTTCATATTTCACAAAAAGGCGGTTCACATATTGCTGAAAACGTTGCATATTTAATTTACACACACACACACACACACACACACACACACACACACACACACACACACACACACACACACACCCACACACCACACCAACACACACACACACACACACACCACACACACACACACACACACACACACACACCACACACACACACACACACACACACACACACACACACACACACACACCCCACACACACACACACACCACACACACACACCCACACACACACAACCACACACACAACACAAGGAGAGGAAATACTTTGTAAATGTTAAACACGTTGTCTTGCCTTAAGGTGACTGACTGTTGTTTACCTTGCAATTCTGGTCCTGCCTTGAACGTGTAGAGGCGGGACGGGGGAGAGGCGGCGAGGATGCAGAGGTGAAAGATGAGAGGAACGTGAAAATACTGAGAAGAATCACGGTGAGGGGAAAGATGCGGGAAACAAGGGGAAGAGGAGGAGGAGGAGGAGGAGGAGGAGGGGAAGGTAGAAGATGAGAGGGAGGGAAAGGATGCGGGAAACAAGAACAAGACGAGGAGAAGGAGGGGAATGAGATTGGGGAGAGGGAGGGGAAAGAGAAGAGGAGAGGGAGGAGGAGGGGAAGGAAGAAGATGAGAGGGAGGGGAAAGGATGCGGGAAATACGAACAAGACGAGAAGAAGAGGAGGGGAAGGGGTATGATGAGAGAGAGGGGAAAGGATGTGGGAAACAAGAACAAGACGTGGAGAATGAGGGGAATGAGGATGATGAGAGAGAGGGGAAGGGGAAGGAGAAGAGGAGAGGGAGGGAGGGGAAAGATGAAGATGAGAGGGAGAGGGAGGAGAAGGGGGAAGATGAGAGGAAGAGGGGAAGGGGGAAGATAAGAGGGAGGGAGAGGAGGTGGTTGAAGAGAGGTACGTGAAAATAATACATCAAATGACGGTGTGGAAAAGAGAGAGAGAGAAAGAAGACAAAGCGAGAAAGATGGAAAGTGAGGAGAGAAGCAGGAAGAGGAAAAGGGAGAGAGAGAGGGAGAGAGAGAGAAAGATAAAAACAGAAAGCGAGAAAGATGGAATCGGAGAAGAGAAACAGGAAGAGCGTAGAGGAAATAGAAGAAGGTGAAGGTAGGAAAAGTATCGGAGTGGAGAGTCGTGTAGGTGACTAATTGGAAAGGTGAATGTGTCCCCAAGAAAAGATGTGGAAACCGTAACAGTGACTTATGGATGATTACCTTTTTGTCTGTGGTGGTGGTGGTGGTGGTGGTGGTGGTGGTGGTGGTGTGGTGTGGTGGTGGTGGTGGTGGTGGTGTGTGTTCCTGTCTATTGTAGGTTAGTGGAAGGAAAGAATAGTGTAGAGGACGAAGGATAGAGAAAGAGAGAACCGGAGGAGGAGTGTGAGAAGTAAAGGAGGAGAGAATAAAAGAGAGAGAGAGAGAGAGAGAGAGAGAGAGAGAGAGAGAGAGAGAGAGAGAGAGAGAGAGAGAGAGAGAGAGAGAGAGAGAGAGAGAGAGAGAGAGAGAAAGCTACAACAACATTCCTCGCTCACATTTTTGATATCAAGTAACAAGTGAACATAAATTTGAACTCTTGATGAACTTTCTTTTCTTTATAAGAGTCGATCCAAGTCGATGCGTGTGAACATTTTAAACTTTTTTTTATGTAGGTCTTGTCGATTGGTATGTAGTCTATATAATATTCACCCTTCCTTCATGCTCAAGTGTTATGTATGCTTATTTATGTCAGTACTATTCTAACTGGGCTGACTTATTGCATGCGATGAATTAGTGTTTTTCAAGGTTAAAGTATGAATTTGTGATCAGTTCTTGGTATGTAACTTTTATGTGTTATGAGGTGGAGTAGCTTACGTCTTATAATACTGTTGCGGCAAAGAGCTTAATATCACCCAATGGTCTTATATTCCTTCTTTTAACTCATAAACATTAAATTTATTACCCATTTTCCTATAACTATACCCTATTAACTAACATATTTATATCCATTACAGTCACGGTGTTGTTAATACGTCACTAATGTCAGGATGATTAATAATGTCAATAATTTCAGGAACTACCCCGTGTAGGTCTCACGCCTCTTGTAGCTTCCTTATGTTCCTATGTTCTTATGTTCTTATATTGTCTTTTTTTCACTCTTGTTTATGCTCTTATGTTCTTATAATGTCTTTTCTTCACTCTTTCTTATGTTCTTATGTTCTTTTTTAATGTCTTTTCTTCACTCTTCGTTATGTTATTATGTTCTTATGTTCTTTTTTAATGTCTTTTCTTCACTCTTCGTTATGTTATTATGTTCTTATGTTCTTTTTTAATGTCTTTTCTTCACTCTTCGTTATGTTCTCATGTTTTTATAATGTCCTTTCTTCACCCTAAACACACGGGAAATGCTTAAAGTCAAGGGATAGTTTCTGCAATATCATCCAAGGACAGCCATGAACAGAACAGATTACGTATTCTTGTCCTGCATCAAGGCTCGTCACCGACCTTCCAAGCTGGCAGGGCTGTCTTCTTCCTGTCATTGCCCCTCAGATATAGTTATTGCACAAGTGGGTCAGGGAAGGACAGTAACGAAGGGTACATAAAAGAGAGACCAAGAGCTAGATAGAGAGATAATAAAGGTATATAAAGACAGACACAGTAGAGATAAAGGCACGTATTCAGAAATTTTGCTATAGAGTTTATTTTTTATTTTTTATTAATATGATAGATGGAGAGAGAGACAGAGACAGAGACAGAGATTATAGAGACCTATAAAGACGGACATAATAGGAATAAAGACACGTTTTCAGAAATTTTGCATTAGTTTATTATTATTTTATGTTTTATCAATATGAGGGGTGGAGAGAGAAACAGAGACAGAGATTATAAAGACAGACTAAATAGAGATAAAAACACGTATTCAGAAATTTTACTCTAATATATATTTTTTTATTTTTTTTATTGATATGATGGGTGAGTCTGGAGAGCTAAACAGAGATATAAACAGAGAGTTAATAAAGATCTATATAGACAGACTTAATAGAGATAAAGACACGTATTCAGAAATGTTGCTTTAAAAAAATATATATATATATAGGTATTTTTTTTTATTTTTTTTTATTGATATGATGAGTAAAGAGCTAAACAGAGATATAGACAGAGTTAATAAATATCTATATAGACAGACAAGATAGGGATTATGACACTTATTCAGAAATATTACTTAATACCAGATTTTTTTGCTTTGTTAATTTATATGATAGGTGGACATACTATTTTACGCTTCATGGCATCGAATCAGACGGTGTATAAACAGGTCCACTCATCCATCCAAGCTCTTAATTATATTGAAATCTTTTGTAATTATAATATTAAGTCCACAAACATTAATCATCGCATTAACTAGATCCACTCGTAAGTTATAATTCTTTTCTTTTCCTTCATAATTCTCGTACTTAATCGTCTCATTTCATTCTGGTTCCCACTTATTTCTGTCCATTTCTTTCTTTCTTCCACTTCTTTCTGTCCATTTCTTTCTTTCTTCCACTTATTTCTGTCCACTTCTTTCTTTCTTCCACTTCTTTCTGTCCATTTCTTTCTTTCTTCCACTTATTTCTGTCCATTTCTTTCTTTCTTCCACTTATTTCTGTCCACTTCTTTCTTTCTTCCACTTCTTCCTGTCCATTTCTTTCTTTCTTCCACTTATTTCTGTCCATTTATTTATTTCCTCCACTTATTTCTGTCCATTTCTTTCTTTCTTCCATTTATTTCTGTCCATTTCTTTCTTTCTTCCACTTATTTCTGTCCATTTATTTCATTCTTCCGCTTATTTGTGTCCATTTCTTTCTTTCTTCCACTTATTTCTGTCCATTTCTTTCTTTCTTCCATTTATTTATATCCATTTCTTTCTTTCTTCTACTTATTTCTGTCCATTTCTTTCTTTCTTCCACTTATTTCTGTCCATTTCTTTCTTTCTTCCACTTATTTCTGTCCATTTCTTTCTTTCTTCCACTTATTTCTGTCCACTTCTTTCTTTCTTCCACTTATTTCTGTCCATTTCTTTCTTTCTTCCACTTATTTCTGTCCACTTCTTTCTTTCTTCCACTTATTTCTGTCCATTTCTTTCTTTCTTCCACTTATTTATGTCCTTCTTTCTTTCTTCCACTTATTTCTGTCCATTTTTTTTATTCTTCCACTTATTTCTGTCCATTTCTTTCATTCTTCCACTTATTTGTGTCCATTTCTTTCTTTCTTCCACTTATTTGTGTCCATTTCTTTCTTTCTTCCACTTATTTGTGTCCATTTCTTTCTTTCTTCGACTTATTTCTGTCCACGTCTTTCTTTCTTCCCCTTATTTCTGTCCATTTCTTTCTTTCTTCCACTTCTTTCTGTCCACTTCTTTCTTTCTTCAACTTATTTATGTCTATTTATTTCTTCCACTTATTTCTGTCCATTTCTTTCTTTCTTCCACTTATTTCTGTCCACTTCTTTCTTTCTTCCACTTATTTATGTCCACTTCTTTTTTTCTTCCACTTATTTCTGTCCACTTCTTTCTTTCTTCCACTTATTTCTGTCCACTTCTTTCTTTCTTCCACTTATTTTTGTCCACTTCTT
>JACEEZ010021041.1:25000-37500 GCA_016584305.1 Chionoecetes opilio
TTTTTCTTTTTTCTCTCTCTCTCTCCTCTCTCTCTCATCTCTCTCTCTCGTCTCTTTCTCTCTCTCTCCTTCTCTCTCTCTCTCCCCTTCTCTCTCTCTCTCTCTCTCGTCTCTCTCTCTCTCTCTCTCTCTCTCTCTCTCTCTCCTCTCTTTTCTCTCTCTCTCTCCTCTCTTCCTCTCTCGTCTCTCTCTCTCTCTCTCTCTCCCCTCTCTCCCTTCTTCTCTCTCTCTCTCTCCTTTTTGTCTCCTTTTCTTTTCCCTTTTCCCCCTTCTCTCCCCTTCTCCTTATCTCAAGGTTTCTCTACTTCAATCCCTGCTTCTGGGGTCTCCCTCTTCATCTTCCTCTTCCTCCTAATACTCATCCTCCTATTGCTCCATTATCTCTTCTTAACTTTGACCTTTACATCTTCCTCCTCTTCCGTGTTTCCCTTTACCTTTTCGTATCATATTCCTTCCTTCTATTTTCCTTTCCTCTAATATCCTCTTTGATCTATTTCTTTATTCTCTCGTGTCTGATATTTTCTTGTCCTTATTTCTTGCCATGGTAATCATTTTTATTATATTTTCCTTTATTTTCGACTCTAAATATCCTCTTTTTTATCCTTCTTCCCCTCTTCCTCTTCCTCCTCTTCCTCCTCCTCCTCTTCCTCCTCTTCCTCCTCCTCCTCTTCCTCCTCCTCCTCTTCCTCCTCCTCCTCTTCCTCCTCCTCCTCTTCCTCCTCCTCATCATCATAATCATCACTATCCTCATTATCATCACCACATTCATCATTCATATCCCGGTGGTACCTGAGCTAAGCCGGGAGTATTTTCACGTCCATTCCTGTCTCGAACACGTATAGGAAGACGTAGTAATGGTGACGGTATTTCGTAATGGTATTTCACTCTGGTACTTATGCGGCATTTCGTCCTCATTTTTAAGGCTTTTCGAACCTAATCAACGTACATGTATATAACACGATTTTAATTTAAACACAGGTAGGTGAGTGCCGGGCAGGGTGTGTTTTGTGTCTGTTCATTTTGTTTTATCTTTGTATATATATATTTTTTTTTTTCTCAAAGAAGTTTTTTTTGTGTGTGTGTGTGGTGTTGTGTGTGTGTGTTGTGTTTGTGTTTTGTTGTGGTGGTGGGGTGTGGTGTGTTTGTGTGGGGGTGTGTGTTGGGGTGTGTTGTGTGTGTTGTGTTGGTGTGTGTGTTTTGTGTGTGTGTGTGGTGTGTGGTGTGTGTGTGTTGGTGTTTGTCATTTTTAATTAGGTGGGCCGGCAGGGTGTGTTGATTTCCCTTTCTTTTGTTTTATCCTGTATTTTTTTTAAAATTTTTTTATTTTAAGAGGGGGGTTTTTTTTGTTGTTGTGGGTGTGGGGGGGGGGGGGGGTCATTTTATTGCTAATCAAGCCCCAAAAAACAGGATTTTCGATTCCTTTAAAAATTTTTTCTTTTTTTTGCTTTTCAGGAGCGAATGTTTACTCAAAAAAAATAGAAAAAAAATACATTTTTTAGTATAAAAAAACCCGGTTTTCGAAAAATATGTAAACTAGTCGCATATTTGTCATGTTTGTTTTTTTAAAATGCAAAATGAAAAACTAGGTCTTTTTGCATGTTTGCTTTTCTTTTGTATTTCGCAGCTGATAAAAAACCCGCACATGAACATGCATTTTTTTAAAAACTGCAAACACTTTGATTAAAAAAGGGGTTACCTATTTTACATGTTGTTGGTGGGAAATTTGTGTACCTGTAAAAAAAAAGTTGAGAGGGGAGGGGAGGGGAGAGAGAAGGAAGGAGAGAGAGAGAGAGAGAGAGAGAGAGAGAGAGAAAAGAAGAGAGGAGAGAGAAAAGAGAGAGAGGAGAGAGAGAAGAGAGGGCGTGCACTAGCAAAAAAATGAGATAGATAGATTGGTAAAAGAGAGAGAAGAGAGAGAGAGAGAGGAGAGAAGAGAGGAAGAGGAGAGGAGAGGGGGAAAGAGAGGAGAGAGAGAGAGGGAAGAGAGAGAGAGGAGAAAAAAAAAAAAAAAAAATCGAAAAGGTATATAACCATTTTCAAACACCTTTCTCCAATAAAAAACCATCCGAATTACGGGTAGACTTTAAACACTCTTTTGCACACTCACACTGTATTTCCCTGACATCCAAGCCTGAGACGCTTTTTTCTGTATTAAAAGGGGTTAAAATCGTCGGCTGCTGACTGGCATTTTCATAATCCGTGGGGCAAGGGGATTATATTCTTGTGGATGTCTTAACGGGGGGCTATTGCTTATTTTTAGGAGAGGAGGAATGGGTGAAGGAGGAGAAGGAGAAAGGGGAATGAAAAAGGAGGCTAGTAGAAAGAGGAGATGGGGGGAAAAAGGAGTTTTAGACGTATCCGGCGCTTAGTGAAATGTGGGGAACCAAATTTTTTCAGGCCCCCTACAGGCTCCTGCTAGATTTTGGAGGGGAGCAAATGCCCCTCACCAATGGCTATAAGGGAACGTTCTTTATTTTTTTGACATTTCCCCATGTGGAAAAGGGTAAAAGGTTTTTTAAAAAAATGTCATAAGGGAAAAGTTTTTGGTGCAAATTATCTTATTTTTATTTTTTAAAAACTCCAAACAAATATTCCAAAATTTGGGTTCAAAAAACATAAATTCAATTTATTCGATTTAAACTCCCCGCGGGCATCCCAATGCCATGTAGTTTATTAGCAAAACGAATTAAAAAATACTCCCCGCAATTCAAAATGACTGGGTTATCACTACGGTGATTTAAAAATAGTTTTTAAGCTCATTTACAACTCATGTTTTTCCTGTCACTGCGATCCATTTTTTTGTTAAGCACCAGTATCACAATGCAGGGAGTTCAAATTGTAATTATGTGTCACTTCTCAAATTTCAGCTGACAGTTTCGGTGCATTTCCAGCTGGCTTTCTTGGGTGAAAAATCTCCCGCCCAACCTGCAGGGACTTTTTTCAGGCACACTTTACAAGTTCCTTACCCTTTCTGCCCCGGCTGGGGACTCCGACGGAACCCCGGACTTTGTTTTTGCCCGTTCCACCGCAGCCTTTAGCGTTGGTGTCTGTTGTTGGCCGGTGCGGGTTTTCCAGATCCACCTGGGACACTTTCACCTTGGTGTGCTGCAGCAGGGCCTGTTGATTGGGGGAATGTTCTCCATCGTTCTGTTTTTTTGCGAACATTCCTTTCTTGCTTCATTCACCGACACCAGAGGGGTGGGCTTGTCATATATAACGCTTGAAACGTTTTCCGCTCTGAACTCCTGGCAAACCACGGTTATTTGTCATGTGGATGTTTTACGATAATTTGAAAGGGTCGTGACTTCGTAAAAAGGGCCCCCTCTTTCCCAAACCGACTTTTTTTTTCCCCCTTTTCCCAAAAAAAAAGAAATCGTATCCAACCCTGTGAAGCGTGGAAAACCCGGTAGCGCTTGGGGCTTTTCTTTGCCCCGAGACTACGATTGGGATTGATGTGTAGGGAAAAGGGAAATTTTTTTTGCCACTGGCCGAAGCGACCCAGATGTCCCCGATGGATACTTGCTGGGTAGAAAAGTGATACTTCCCGGGGTGAAAAGAATGTTGCTTTATAAAAAATATATATATAATATAGGTATTTTTTTTTATTTTTTTTTATTGATATGATGATAAAAGATCTAACAGAGATTATAGACAGAGTTAAATAAATATCTATATAGACAGACAAGATAAGATTATTACAACATTATTCAGAAAGATTACTTAAATACAGATTTTTTTTGCTTTGTTAATTTTCTATGTAGGTGGACATACTATTTTAACGCTTCATGGCATCGAATCAGACGGTGTATACACAGGTCCCTCATCCATCAAGCTCTTAATTATATTGAAATCCTTTTGTATTATAATTTAGAGTCCCACTTGACATTAATCATCGCCTTAACTAGTCCACTCGTAGTATATATTCTTTTCTTTTCCTTCTAATCTCGTACGTTAATCGTCTCATTTCATTCTGGTTCCCACTTATTTTTCTGTCCATTATTCTTTCTTTTCTTCACACTTCCTTTCTGTCCATTTCTTTCTTTCTTCCACTATTCTGTCCCGTCTTCTTTCTTCCACCTTTCTTTCCCTGTCCATTTCTTTCTTTTCTTCCACTTATTTCTGTCCATTTCTGTCTTTCTTCCACTTTTTCTGTCCACTTCTCTTTCTTTCTTCCACTTCTTCTGTCCATTTCTTTCTTTCTTCCACTTATTCTGTCCATTTATTTATTTTCCTCCACTTATTTCTGTCCATTTCTTTCTTTCTTCCATTATTTCTGTCCAATTTCTTTCTTTCCTCCACTTTTTCTGTCCATTTATTTCATTCTTTTCCGCTTTTTTGTGTCGCATTTCTTTCTTTCTTCCACTTATTTTCTGTTCGCATTTCTTTCTTTCTTCCATTTATTTATTCATTTCTTTCTTTCTTCTACTTATTTCGTCCATTTCTTTCTTGCTTCCACTTATTTCCTGTCCATTTTCTTCTTTCGTCCACTTATTTCTGTCCATTTCTTTCTTCTTTCTTTCCTTCTTTCTTCACTTATTTCTGTCCACGTCTTTCTTTCTTCACTTATTTCTGTCCCATTTCTTTTCTTTCCTTCCACTTAGTTCTCTCCACTTCTTTTCTTTCTTCCATTTATTTCTGTCCATTTCTTTCTTTCTTCCATTATTATGATCCTTTCTTTCTTTCTTCCACTTATTCTGTCCATGTTTTTTATTTCTTTCCACTTATTTCTGTCCATTTTCTTTCATTCTTCCCACTTATTTGTTCCCATGCATTCTTTCTTCCACTTATTGGTTGTCCATTTCTTGCTTTCTTCCACTTATTTGTGTCCTTTCTTTCTTTCTTTCTTCGCTTATTTCTGTCCACGCCTTTCTTTCTTCCCCTTATTTCTGTCCATTTCTTTCTTCTCTTCCACTTCCTTTTCTGGGGGGAAACTTCTTTCTTCTTCAACTTATTTCTGTCTATTTATTTCTTCCACTTATGTCTGTCCATTTCTTCTGTTCTTTCCACTTTTTCTGTCCACGTCTTCTTTCCTTCCACTTATTTATGTCCACTTCTTTCTTTCTTCCACTTATTTTCTGTCCACTCTTTCTTTCTTCCACTTATTTCTGTCACTTCTTTCCTTTCTTCCACTTATTTTTTGTCCACTTCCTTTCCTTCCACTTCGTCTGTCCATTTATTTAATTTCTTCCCTTATTTATGTCCACTTCTTTCTTGTTCTTCCCTTATTTCTGTCCTACTTTCTTTCTTCACTTATTTATGTCCATTTATTTATTTCTTACCTCTTTCTGTCCTTCTTTCTTTGCTTCCACTTATTTCTGTCAACTTCTTTCTTCTTCACATATTTTCTGTCCACTTTATTCTTGCTCCCTTATTTCTGTCCACTTATTTCTTTCTTCCATTTATTTTGTCCACTTCTTTCTTTCTTTCCACTTATTGTGTCCATTTCTTTCTTCTTCACTATCTAATGTCCACTTCTTTCTTTCTTCCACTTTATTTCTGTTCCCTTCTTCTTTCTTCCCTTATTTCTGTCCACTGACTTTCTTTCCTTTTCTTCCACTTATTTTTGTCCTTCTTTCTTTCTTCTACTTATTTGTTTCCATTTCTTTCTTCTTCTTCCACTTATTTCTGTCCAACTTCTTTCTTTCTTCACTTATTTCTGTCACTTCTTTTCTTTCTTCCACTTATTTCTGTCCATTTCTTTCTTTATTCCACTTATTTCTGTCCACTTCCTTTCTTTCTTCCACTATCTCTGGCCCTTTCTTTCTTCTTCCCACTTATTTATGTCCATTTCTTCTGTTCTTTCCACTTATTTTTCGGTCCCATTTCTTTCTTTCTTCCACTTATTTCGTCCACTTTATTCTTTATTCCACTTATTTTTGTCCACTTCTTTCTTTCTCCACTTATTTTTTTCCATTATTTCTTTCTTTCCCTTATTTCGGTCAATTTTCTTTCTTTCTTACGCTTATTTCTGTCCCATTTATTCTTTATATTCCACTTTATCTCTGTCCACCTTCTTTCTTTCTTCCACTATTTCTGTCCACTTCTTTCTTTTCTTCCACTTATTTTGTCCACTTCCTTTCTTTCTCCACTTTTCTGTCCACTTCTTTCTTTCTTCCCACTTATTTCTGTCCATTTCTTTCTTTCTTCCACTATTTATGTCCACGTATTTCTTTCTTCCACTTATTTCTGTCCACTTCTTTCTTTCTTCCACTTATTTATGTCCATTTTCTTTCTTTCTTCACTTCTTTCGTCATTTTCTTCTTCTTCCACTTTCATTCTGGTTCTTCACCTTATCATTCATTTCCCATCATCTGCTTTAATTTCCTTTCCCTTTCATAATTGCTATCTCTCTCATCTCTCACTTCTCTACTCTCTCTCTCTCTCTGTCCTCTCTCTTCTCTCTCTCTCTCTCTCTCTCTCCTTCGTCTCTCTCTCTCTCCTCTCTCTCGTCTCCTCTCTCTCTCTCTCTCCTCTCTCGTCTCTCTCTCTCTCTCTCCTCTCTCTCTTCTCTCTCTCTCTCTCTCTCTCTTCTCTTCTCTCTCTCCTCTCCTCCTCTCTCTCTCGCTCCTCTCTCATCTCTCTCTCTCTCTCTCTCTCTCCTCTCTCTCCTCTATCCTCTCTCTCTCTCTCTCGTCGCTCTCAGATCAATAACCCCCTCAATCTAGTCTTTTTTCCTCCGGCCGGACTGTATTTGTAGATCGTAAGAATCGCTGATGCTTCAAACGAAATGAAGGTCCAACTGGGTGATGCCGCGAGGACGCCCAATAATGTACCCTTGTTGGAATCCGCGGCCATTTCCACACAAAAAAGAGAGAGAGAGAGAGAGGGGAGATTTAATAGAGCTAAATTTCCCATCTTTTAGAATTCAAAGCCTGACTTGTTTGTTCGTTTATATGTGTTTTTTTTTTCTCTCTCCTCTCTCTCTCTCTCCCCTCTCTCTCTCTCTTCGTCTCTCTCTCTCTCTCTCTCTCTCTCGTCTCTCTCTCGCTCTCTCTCTCTCGTCTCTCTCAGTCTCATTTCTCCTCTCTCTCTCTCATTCTCTCTCCTCTTCTCGTCTCTCCTCTCTCTCCTCTCTCTCCCTCTCTCTTCATCTCTCTCTCCTCGCTCCTCTCTCTCTTCTCTCTCCTCTCTCTCACTCTCTATCTCTCTCATCTCTCTCTCTCTCTCGCTCTCTCTCCGCTCTTCTCTCGCTCTCTCTCTCTCTCTCATCTCTCATCTCTCCTCTCTCTCCTCTCCTCGTCTCCTCTCTCTCTCTCTCGTCTCGCTCTCTCTCTCTCCTCTCTCTCTCTTCTCTCTCTCTCTCTCTCTCTCTCTCTCTTCTTTCTCTCTCTCTCTCTCTCTCTCTCGTCTCCTCTTCTCTTCTTTCTCGTTCTCTTCCTCTCTCTCTCTTCTCTCTGTCAGCGGGAGTGTGAATGTGAGTTGTGCATTTTTAAAGTGATGCGTTAAAGGTTTAGAAAAAAAACATGGGGGATGTGCTTGTAATACACCTCCTAACTTCTAACTTGCTCTCCTTTACGATGCATTGAAAATAATAGAAGAAAGGCAAATGACGCTGACAATAGAGCACAGAACCAGCAAGGGAGAAGAAGAAGGGATAAGATATAGATAAAAATTGTAGGGGGAGGTAGGAAGTAACGATAGAAAATGAAATAAAAGGCCCAGACTAAGAAAGAATAGAAAAGGAAAAATCGTAAAAGTTTAGTAAAGAATGAAGGAAAAGACAAAAATTATTAAACATAGAAAAGAATGAAGTGAGAAACCTAAAAAAAATATTGAAAGTGACCAAGAATAATAAATTAAAAGCAAGTACAGAAACAATCACGATAGATTTTATATATCAAAAGCCATGACCATGACACCCACAAAATCATAATTGGTTTTCTGACGGTGACGCAGCTCATCGTCACCTTATCTGACCTGACCTGCCTTCATCGAATGACCTTACCATCCCCTTCCTTCAATCGCCTGACCTACCTCAAGCTTCCTTCAACACTGACTTATCCTGGACGTGACCTTACCTGATCTGCTTCAACGGTGACCTGCTCCCCTGAAACCCTTCCTTCGCGTGGGTCTCGAGTCTCCAGGTGACCAAGGCTTCGATGTCAACAAGGAGCGTCATCAGTTATGCACAGTCTGGCTTCTACTGAAGGAGGGAGGGAGGAAGGTAGGGTTGATGAAGGAGGAGGGAGGAGGGTGATGTAGGAGGGAGGGAGTGAGGGAAGGAGGGAGGGAAGGTAATGAAGAGGGAGGGAGGGAGGGTGATTGAGGAAGGAGAGAATGAGGGATGGAGGTTGATGAAGGAGGGAGGGAGGTTGAAATGAAGGAGGGAGGGAGGAAAGGTGATGAAGAGATGAAGGAGGGAGTGGAATGTAGTTTTCGTTAAAGCGTTTTGTGATGGGTCATGGTCTACGAATTAATCAGCCTAGTCCTGTATTCTCGTTTATGTATCGCTATCTTGATTTCTGCGTCTCTTAACTGTCATTGAGGAGGCGTGTGAGGATTATCTAACCTTACTTCTGTTATTCGCTATTTTTGTTCGCACCTGTGGTGTTGTGTTATTTCAGGTAGGTGGATGCGTGGTGTGCGTGATCTGTCTCCTACCTGTCTTCTACCTGGGAGTACTCCAATACCTGTGTAGATTTACCTGTCTCTTATCCATGTCCTGTCCATGCTCCCTACCTCCCCTCCCCCTCTTTCTTCTGTTTCCCTCCCCATGTCCACCCACAATCTACCTCTAAATCAAGTCAGATTTTTTTTTTTTTTTTTTCTTTCTTTTTTTTCCCTTGCTCTCTAACTTTGCTTTTCCACCACCCATATCAAAAATTTACCCATACAATTTTTCCCAAGAGAACAAGATTTTGCTTTATTCTCCTGTCAATTGTGGCAGTAAAATGTTATATGTGTTTGAGGATCATAACTGGAAAGTTAATCGTGTGGCAATGGCGTCTAGTGTTTATTTTTCTATATTGTTCGTGATTTTTTGATCATTGTTTTATTAGTCGTGAATTAATGGTTCGTCCTATTTATCAGTATGCTTTGTATTGTGTCAAATCCTTCGCAGTTAACCTGTGTGCTCACTGCGGCGTGTTTGAGGCTCAATCTTTGTTCTCATGGCAATCGCTGTTCGAGGTCTACCAGTATTTTTTATAATCAGTCAGGTAAATACTTAAATATTAACTACTACATCCTACTACGTATTTTACTATTACTTATACTATCTACTACTTCCTATACTTATACTATTTACTACTACTACTATTATTACAATACTAATACTATTACCACTACTACTAACTATTATATTATTACTACTACTACTGCTCTACTACTACTACTACTATTACTTATACTATTACTACTACGACTATTACTATTACTACTACTACTACTAATTACTACTACTACCTACTATTACTACTATACTACCACTACTACTACTATTATGTATTATTACTACTACTACTACTACTACTACTACTACTGCTACTACTACACTACTACTCACTACTACTACGACTACTACTACACTACTACTACTACTACTACTACAGACTACCACTACTACGAACTACTACCACTACTACTACTACTACTTACTCCTATACTACTACTAACTAATAACTACTACTACTTCGACTCGACTACTACTCTACTACTACACTACTACTACTACTACTAACTACTACTCTACTTCGACTCTACTACTACTACTTACTACTACTACTACTACTACTACTACTAACTACTACTCCTATCCAACACGTCTTTCTCATCTTCTCTTTACCGTCCACATCTCTATTTAAAGATCCATAACCATCTTTCTCCTCCTCCTCCTCTTCATTTTTCCCTTTTTGAGTAAAAATCGGAATGGTAAAAATTTGTATGGGTGGAAGGTAAGTTGGGATCAAGGGAGGTACATGGGGTGGGACATGGGGAAGGGGACAAAGAAGGGGGGAATGGAGGGGAGAGAATGGACAGACATTATAATATTCAGATGGTAACGAGTGAGCCATATCATGATTTCAGGTACTAACACGTGTCCCAAGCTCTCCTCCTCCTCCTCCTCCTCCTCCTCCTCCGGTCTTCACCAAAGTTGTTCAGTCCCGAGGAAAAAAAAAGTATCTCTGTCTTTTTGTGTATCTGTTTGTGTATTCTTTTTTCTTTTTTCTCTCTCTCTCTCTCTCTATATCTCTTCTCTCTCTCTCTCTCTCTCGCTCATCTCTCTCTCTCTCGTCCTCTCCTCTCTCTCTCTCTTCTCCTCTCTCTACTCTCTCTCTCTCCATCTCTCCCTCTTCTCTCTCTCTCTCTCTCTCTCTCGTCTCTCTCTCTCGCTCTCTTCTCTCCTTCTCTCTCTCTCTCTCTCTCTCTCTCCTCAATTCCAATCTCCTACTTCTAGTCTCCCTCTTCATCTTCCTCTCTCCTCCTAATACTCATCCTCCTATTGCTCCATTAATCTCTTCTAACTTTGAACCTTTACATCCTTCCTCCTCTTCCGTGTTTCCCTTTACCTTTTCGTATCATTTCCTTCCTTCTATTTTCTTTCCTCTATATCCTCTTGATCTATTTCTTTTTCTCCTCTGTGTCTGCTATTTTCTTGTCCTTTTTCTTGCCATGGTAATCTTTTTATTATATTTTCCTTTATTTTCGACTCTAAATATCCTCTTTTTTATCCTTCTTCTCCTCTTCCTCTTCCTCTCTTCCTCCTCCTCCTCTTCTCCTCTCTCCTTCTCCTCTTCCTCCTCCTCCTCTTCCTCCTCCTCCTCTTCCTCCTCCTCCTCTCCTCCTCCTCATCATCACATAATCAATCACGATCCTCATTACATCACACATTCATCATTCATAATCCCCGGTGGTAACCTGAGCTAAAGCCGGGAGTATTTTCACGTCCCTTCCTGTCTCGAGACCACATTATAGTAAAACGTAGTAATGTGGACGTATTTCGTAATGGTATTTCACTCTGGTACTTATGCGGCATTTCGTCCTCATTTTTAAGGCTTTTCGACCTAATCACGTACATGTATATAACACATTTTAATTAAAAACATATGTAGGTGAGTAGCCGGGCAGGGTGTGTTTTTGTTCATTTTGTTTTTATCTTGTCTATATTTATATTTTTTTTTCTCAAAGAAGTTTTTTTGTGTGTGTGTTGTGTGTGTGTGTGTGTTTGGTGTGTGGTGGTGTGTGGTGTGTGGTTGTGTGTGTGTGTGTGTGTGTGTGTGTGTGTGTGTGTTGTGTGTGTGTGTGTGGTGTGTGTTCTGTGTGTGTGTGTGTGTGTGTGTGTGGTGTTGGGTGGTGTGTTGTGTGTTGCAACTTTTCATATAGGTTATTGCCGGGCAGGGGTGTTGATTTGCCTGTTGATTTTGTTTTATCTCTGTATATATTTTTTAATTTTTTATTTTAAGAGGGCGGATTTTTGTTGTTGTGTGGTGTGTGTGTTGTGTGTGGGGGGGGGTCACTTTTATATAGCTAATCATAGACACCATAAACGGATTTCGATCTTATAAATGTTCTTTCTTTTGCATTTCAAGGAGCGAAAATGAATTTTACTCCGAATTAAAAAAAATTAGATAAAATACATGTTAGTAAAAACAAAAATAAATCCGGTTCACAAATATGGGAACTAGGTCGCATATTTGTCATGCTTTGTTTTTGTAAATGCAAATGATAAACTAGGTCTGTTGCATGTTTGCTTTTCTTTTGTATTTCGCAGCTGATAAATAACCCGCACATGAACCTGCATTCTTTGTAAAACATGCAAACACTTTGATATAAAAAATGGTTAAACTAGGTTACATGTGTGTTAGGTAGGAATTGTGTACTGTAAAAAAAAAACAGAGAGAGAGAGAGAATGAGAGAAGAGAGAGAGAGAGAGGAGAGAGAGAGAGAGAGAGAAGAGAGAGAGAGATAGAGAGGGTGACACATAGCAAGAAAAAATAGAGATAGATAGAATTGAGATAAGAGAGAGAGAGAGAGAGAGAGAGAGAGCGAGAGAGAGAGACGATAGAGAGCTAGAGAGAGGAGAGAGAGAGAGAGAGAGAGGAGAGAGAGAGGAGAGAGAGAGAGAAAAAAAAATCGAACCAAGGTATATAAACATTTCAACATCACCTTTCTCACAATCACAAACCATCACGTAATTACAGGTAGACTTGAACACTCTTTATGCACACCTCAACACTGTATTTCCCTGACATCACATCGCCTGAGACGCTTATGCTGTATTAAAGGTGTGAATAATCGATCGGCTGCTGACTGTGCATTATTCATATATCACGTGGCGGCAAGCGATATATATGCCTGTGTGGATGTCTTAACGGCGCTATTGCTTAGTGTGTTAAGGAGGAGGAGGAATGGAGATGAAGGAGGAGAAGGAGAAGGAGAAATGAAGGAGGAGGCTAGTAGAAAGATGGAGATGGAAGAGAATAAGGAAGTTTATAGACGGGGCAAAAAGAAGTCTGGCCTTGAATTATTTGTGACCTAGAGTGTTAAGTGATTTTTTTGTC
>JACEEZ010021041.1:42500-50000 GCA_016584305.1 Chionoecetes opilio
TCTCTCTCTCCTCTCTCTCTCTCTCTCTCTCTTCCCTTTGACCATTTTGTGTCATTTCCTTAAATTCCAATTAATCATCCAGGGAAGATCCTTTTAATTAACGCTACTATACTACCTGTCTACCTAATTATGCACGAGGGTGTTTTAATCCTTACTTCTATAGGACTAATAAGCTACACGTGTCTTTCCCCTCCTCTATCTCTCCTCCTCCTCCTCCTCCTTAAATTTCTCCTAATGTCCTTGTTCGAGGGAAGACATAAATAACTTGTTTATACCGGGAATTGAGAAGAGGTCTTTCTCGGTAAATGCGTAATTGTATGTTGTTGTGATATAGGTAGAAGTTGTAGTAGTAGTAGTAGTGGTTGTTGTGGTAGTAGTGGTGGTGGTAGTAGTAGTAGTAATGTTGTTGTAGGAGTGGTGGTAGTAGTAGTAGTAGTAGTAGCAGTAGTAGTAGTGGTTGTTGTGGTAGTAGTGGTGGTGGTAGTAGTAGTAGTAGTAGTAGTGTTGTAGGAGTGGTGGTAGTAGTAGTAGTAGCAGTAGTAGTAGTGGTTGTTGTGGTAGTAGTAGTGGTGGTAGTAGTAGTAGTAGTGTTGTTGTAGGAGTGGTGGTAGTAGTAGTATAGTATCAAGTAGTAGTAGTGTTGTTGTGGTAGTAGTATGTTAGTAGTAGTAGTAGTGTTGTTGTAGGAGTGGTTGAGTATTAGTACGCAGTATTAGTAGTGGTTGTTGTGGTAGTATGGTGGTGGTAGTAGTAGTAGTAGTAGTCCAGTGTTGTTGTAGGAGTGGGTGGTAGTATAGTAGTATAGTAAGTAGTAGTAGTAGTTAGTGGTTTGTTGTGGTAGTAGGGTGGTGGTAGTAGTAAGTAGTAGTATGGTTGTTGTGGTAGTAGTGGTGGTGTAGTAGTAGTAGTAGTGGTGGTTGTAGAGTGGTGGTAGTAGTAGTAGTAGCGGTAGTAGTATTAGTATAGTAGTAGTAGTAAGTATGTTTGGTGTAGTAGGTATGGTGGTGGTGTAGTAGTAGGAGTGTTGTTGTAGAGTGGTGGTAGTAGTAGTAGTAGTAGTGGTTGTTGTGGTAGTAGTGGTGGTGGTAGTAGTAGTAGTAGTGTTGTTGTAGGAGTGGTGGTAGTAGTAGTAGTAGTCATTGTTGTATGGGGGGGGGAGTGGGGTAGTATTAGTAGTAGCAGTAGTAGTAGTAGTGGTTGTTGTGGTAGTAGTGGTGGTGGTAGTAGTACTACAAAGCATTGTAGTGGTTGTTGGGTAGTAGTGGTGGTGGTAGTAGTGTTTTTAGGAGTGGTGTAGTAGTAGTATTAGTAGCCGTAGTAGTAGTGTTGTTGTGGTAGTAGTGGTGGTGTAATATAGTAGTAGTAGTAGTGTTTGTAGGAGTGGTGGTAGTAGTAGTAGTAGTAAGTGTAGCAGTATTATTCGTGTAGGGTGATTTCAGTGTGAAATGAGGCAGCGTTGTGATGTAGCAGGAACATAATTAGTGGTGTAATCTGGCGCTACAGGAGGATTACTGGATTTATGACACACACACGCACACACACACATACACATACACATACACACACACACACACACACACACACACAACACCCACACACACACACACACACACACACACACATACACACACACACCACACACACACACCCACAACACACACACACAGCAACACACACAAACAAAACCACAAAACACAACACACAACTCACAAATTAAAACAGTGTATTTGCATAATCAGCAAAATTCCACTAAGAGATACAAAGCAAGAAATTAAAGAATAACATTCTAAAAAAAGAAAGCCATGACGAATAATAATGATAATAATAATAATAATAATTTTATTTACACGAAGGCATACCGGAAAGAAAGAAAACATTTACATAATATATATACATGAGGAAATTAACTTAACCCCTTGAGACCCAGAACGTAATTTCCATTGTAATTTGGCTACCATTAGACAATTTTTTGTGAATATAAGCAATATTTTTTAGATATGACCTGTTTAGTATCTTTGTCCACTAACTAATTTGGTATATTCAGTTACTTTTCGTAATTTTATGGCTTAACAACAGACAATTTTTTATAGCAAAGGAAAGATCTGGGCGTGAAGGGGTTAAGTACTAAAGCAAATAAAACAGATAAATAAGTACAAAGAAACAAAAAAATCCAAATACAGGCGATGAAAAAAAGAAAACCAAGATAGGAAAATAAATAAATAAAAAGGAAGTAGTAAAACAAAACCCGGGCAATATTGGAAAAACTATAATTTTTCCTTCCCCATCAAGTCATCTGTGAAAAAAAGTATAAAACGTTAACCTTTCGCCCTTTACTGTCTGTCTATCTGTCTGTCTCTCTCTGTCTGCCTGTCTGTCTCTCTCTGTCTGTCTGTCTGTCTCTCTCTGTCTCTGTTTGTCTGTCTCTCTCTGTCTGCCTGTCTGTCTCTCTCTGTCTGTCTGTCTGTCTCTCTCTGTCTGCCTGTCTGTCCCTCTCTGTCTCTGTTTGTCTCTTCCTGTCTCTCTCTCTGTCTCTTTTTGTTTCTTCCTGTCTCTCTCTCTGTCTCTTTTTGTCTCTTCCTGTCTCTCTCTCCGTCTCTTTTTGTCTGTTTGTCCCTGTCTCTTTTTGTCCATCTATGTAACTTTTTTCCTCTCTCTCTCTCTCTCTCTCTCTCTCTCTCTCTCCTCTCTCTCTCACTCTCTCCTCTCTACTACTCATCTCTCTCCTCTCTCTCTCTCGTCTTCTCTCTTCTCTCTCTCTTCTCTCTCCTCCTCTCTCATCTCCTTCTCTCGCTCTCTCCTCTCTCTCACGTCTCTCTCCTCTCTCTCTCTCCTCGCTTCTCTCTCTCTCTCTCTCTCTCGCTCTCTCTCTCCTGTCTTCTCCTCCTCTCTCTCTCTCTCTCTCTCTCTCTTCAACCAAAAGGGAAAAAAAACTAGTCCCAAATTTCTGAACCTTTCCAATAACTTCTACTTTTTTCTACTTTTTATATCTATTTTTTCCTCTCATCTCTATAAATCCTAATACCCAATTTCTTCAGTCCGTTTTAGTCAGATTTCTTTTACGCTTTTTATGGTTCACTCATTTCTTTCGAGTTTTTTTCTTTCTTTCTTTTTTTGCTTTTTGCTTTTTTTTTTTTTTTTTTTTTTTTTTTTTGGCCTTTTTTTTTTTTTGGGGGGGGGGGGGTTCGTTCACCTCTGCTGTTTGTCTTTTTTTATTTCATTTCTTTTGTTTATTTCTATTTGATTGTTGTGATTCTTTACGGGTTTTATTTTGCTTCCTGTTTTAGTTCCTCTTCAATTCGTGGATTATAATATTTGTTTGCTTTTGTGTTTATAACAATTGAAATGTTTATAACATTTCTATTTTTATTTTTATTCACATTTATTCACATTTATTCACATTTATTCACATTTATTCACATTTATTCATTTGTTACATTTACATTGTTAACCATTTACTCATCCATTCTTTTATATAATTTTCTTTATGGATCAGTTATTTATTTATTCAGCAATATTTTCATCTATTTTGTCTCTTTCAGTGAATTTTTGTCCGATTTGTTGCCTATTTCTTTCTTTCTGTCTGTACCTCTCTCTCTTTTTCTGTCTACCTGTCTGTCTGTCTCTCTCTGTCTGTCTGTCTGTCCCTCTCTTTCTCTTTTTGTCTGTCTCTTTGTCTGTGTCTGTATCTGTCTGTCTGTCTGTCTGTCTGTCTCTCTCTCTCTCTCTCTCTCTCTCTCTCTCTCTCTCTCTCTCTCTCTCTCTCTCTCTCTCTCTCTCTCCACGCTATCTGGTTCTGCTAATTCTCACGCGACTCTGATAAGATTTGGAAGTTGTCAAACAAGAGAGTCGGTGCAGTGTTACGCTTTATTACCAGCCTCGCGGACTTCACACATTACAAGTTTGCACAGTTAGTGGTGAGGTAGAGGCGCCGCGTGTGTCGTTGTGAAGCAAAGAGAAGACGTGGAAGGGGAGTGTGGGGATGAAAGGGGTGGGGGAAAAGAGGGTGGAAATGAGGGAAGGGGATGGGGGATGGGCGGTAAGGAAGAGGGGTGATAGAGGAGGGGAAGGGATGGAGGAGGAGGAGTAGGAATGCAAGAGTGTGGGAGGAGGAGGAGATGGATGAAGAGAGTTGAGAGGAGGGGATTGGGTAGGATAGTGGAGAGGGGTGGGAGGAAGGAGGGGGATGGGGGGAAGGGGGGAGGAAGGAGAGGGATGGGGAGAGGGATGCTTGAAAAAGGTTTAGTATGTGTCGGTTTGTCGTTGTTTGTGTTAGTCTTCCCCCCTCTCCCTTAAATAGAAAATGGGGGATTGGTTAAAGAATATAGGGGAAATATGAGTGTATTTTTGGGCCTAGTTCATTTTAGCATATATGTACACACACACCCGACGCACGCACGCACACACACACACACACACACACACACACACACACACACAGCACACACACACACACACACACACACACACACACACACACCTATTCTGACTCTATTTCTTTGGTTCATAGGTCACTTTTCTCAACATTTCCTCGAACTGGCAAAAACAATACAAACTCAGATGCTGCTGACTTCACATTGTACCCGACATGCCTTGGGGTGTTCTCGTGCCAGTGCCTTTACAGTCAAGCCAAGGAGGAAAGAGGCTTGAGGGTGAGCCACTTGCATGAGGATACTGAGGACACTTGAGAGCCTTGGAACGTGATAGGGAGGCGATAAGGCAGCAGGCAGCGAGGTGAATGGCCCGCGCTGCACGGACGCTGTGTTGATGCCCTGGCACGGAGATCACGGTGCCACATGTACAGGATTCTAGTGTGTGTGCGTGTGTGGTGGGTGGGTGGTTAGTTAGGTGTGTGTGGGGGTGGTTGTGTGTGTGTGTGTGTGTGTTGTGGGTGGGTGGTTAGGTGTGTGTGTGTGTGTGTGTGTGTGGGAGGGGGATCGCGTGTGTGTGTGTGAGAGGTGGGTTGCGCGTGTGTGTGTGTGTGTGTGTGTGTGTGTGGGGAGGGGGGTTGCGCGCGCGCGTGTTTGTGTGTGTGTGGGTGTTTTTTTTTGTGTGTGTGTGTGTGTGTGCGGGTGTCTTTGTGTGTGTGTGTGTGTGTGTGTGTGTGTGTGTGTGTGTGAAAGGAAAGGGTCATTGACATTCTATTCACGTCTCCACTCACTATGTTCCTTTTTATTTCCATTATTTCCCTCTTCTTTAACGTCTATTTTTCATCCTTTTTTATGTTCTGTAGGTTCATGTCCTGGTGTAATTGCGATTCCGCGGACTTGTTATTGCGTGTCGTGTTGGGCATGTTAGATTGTTAGATTAGATTGTTTTAATGTTAGATTCAGTGTTTTCAAGATGGGTTAAATTTTTGTCCTCTTGTTCCTTCCATCACCTGTGCCACATGACCTCTCTTTTTGTCTGTCTCTCTATGTCTGTGTCTGTCTCTGTCTGTCTGCCTGTCTGTCTGTCTGTCTGTCTGTCTGTCCATCTCTCTCTCTCTCTTTCTCTCTATATCTCTGTCTGTCTGTCTGTCTGTCTGTCTGTCTGTCTGTCCATCTCTCTCTCTCTCTTTCTCTCTATATCTCTGTCTGTCTGTCTGTATGTCTATCTGTCTGTCTGTCTCTCTCTCTTTCTCTCTCTATCTCTCTGTCTGTCTGTCTGTCTGTCTGTCTGTCTGTCTCTCTCTCTTTCTCTCTCTATCTCTCTGTCTGTCTGTCTGTCTGTCTGTCTGTCTCTCTCTTTCTCTCTCTCTATCTCTCTGTCTGTCTGTCTGTATGTCCCTCTCTGTCTTTTTATGTTTGTCTGGCACATTTCTCCCTTTTTTTGGCATTAAATCAATCAATCCTTCCATTACCTCTAACACTGATCACGTGGAGGGAGAAAGAGACCATCTGTTTTTATTACGCGGAGTCTAAAGGTAGTCTGTCTAAGCCTAAAGTACAACAGTTGAATTTTGTATTAAGTATTCGGACTGTTGTTGTGGTGTGTGATCGAAACGTTTCCGCATTCCACTCACTTATCCTTCCTCACTCATGAAAAAACGATAAAATATTGATGATTTTTTTGTAAGTGCTTATGTTAAACAGTATGTTAGTGCGTAAAAAGATAGACTATTGATTAAGCTTTTTTATTTTATTATTTCTACGAGTACAAATATGGCGACTCTCTCTCTCTCTTTCTCTCTCTCTCTCTCTCTCTCTCTCTCTCTCTCTCTCTCTCTCTCTCCTCTCTCTACTCTCGCTCTCTCCACTCTCGTCTCTCTCTCTCTCTCCTCTGCCTCTCTTCTCTCTCTCTCTATTCTCTCTTCTCTCTCTCTCTCTCTCTCTCTCTCTCTCTCTCTCTCTCATTCATTTCTTCCCACGATCCTCTTATCCTATTCTGCTTTCCTTTCACTTTTCATCCCACCTTTCCGCATAATTCCTCTTTTTACCTTCTCATTCCTCTAATCCTTGCTACCTCCTTCCTTCTTCTACTACCTTCTACTACTACTTCTTCTTCTACCTTCCTCCCTCCTTCCTCATTCTTGTTTTCCCTCTCCGTCTCATCTCTCATTCGTTTTCTCTCTTTCTCTCTTCTCGTCCTTCTTCTCACCATAGCCAAGCGCCTTATTAAGCGTAGACACCGCTAGTAAGTTAGCTCAAGAAGGCTTTTGTGTTGACGGACGCTATCTACTTCCAGTCTTGTGGTTGTTAGTGAGAGTAATGGTGTGTGCCCCTTGTTTATGTCTCTCTCATCTCTCTCTCTCTCTCTCTTCCTCCCCTTCTCTCTCCCCCTCTCTCTTCTCTCTCTCTCTTTCTTTTCTCTTTCCCTTTCCTCTCTTATCTTTTTTGTTTTGTTGTCCTATCTCTCTCTCGCCCCTCTTCTTTTCTTCCCTTGTTTCTCTCCTCTCTCTCTCTCTCCTCTCTCCCTCTTTTCTCTTTTTCTTTCTTCTCTCTCCCCTCCTTCTCCTCCCCCTTCTCTCCCCCATCTCTCCCCTCTCTCTCTCTTCTCTCTCTCTCCCTCTCCCCTCTCTCTCCTCTCTCTCTCTCTTCTCTTCTCTCTCTCTCTCCTAAAACACTTTATTTTTATCTATATCAAAGTTAAAACCCAAACTCATTAAATAAAAGTTGTGACACGTTCTCGCTCTTTAAACGTTCAGGGGAAATAACAAGGCTTCATGTTATTGCGGCCGCTTCTCCCGCGCCAACTAGATTCGGGGAAATTTCAACGGGGGCAGGGGGTAGTGTTTGGGGGGGGGAGGGCTTTTACGACGTGGTGGGAGGGGCGGGGGGGGGGGCGGGGGGCGTAGGGGGTGGGGGGGATTGTTGAAAATTTAAAAGGGGGCTCCTCGGGGGTTTTTAAAACGGGGGCAAAATTTAAACATTTAATAAACTTCCCTACCAAAATTTAAACCCTACCTAACCTATTTAAAACCTTACCTTACCTAACCTTGTACCTAACCTAGCTTAACTTAACCTAACCTTACCTAACCTACCCTATCCTAACCATACCTACCCTTACCTAACCTACCCTACC
>JACEEZ010021041.1:55000-62367 GCA_016584305.1 Chionoecetes opilio
TTATTTGGGAAGAATTTTTAACAGCCTTTATGTAGTGTTTGGTTGACTGGATGTTGTTGTTTTGTTTGTTTTGTGTATTTGGTTCTTTGTTTTTCTTTTGTTTGTGTTGTGTGCGCTCGTATTCTTCGTTTCTTTATCGTAAGTTTTTATCTTTTTTGTGTGTTTGGTTTAGATTTTACGTTTTATATTTGCATGTTTTTATCTGTCTATTGCTTTTTTTATGAGTGTTTTATTTATTTTTTATTTGAATTTTAATATATCTTCAATTTGAGGCCTAAGATAATATTCTCTTTTTCTTTCCATATATTTGTTTCATTTACTTTTAACCATTTCAAGTAAACAAGATGAGCTCCAAATGTTTGTTGTTGTTGTTGTTGTTTGTTGTTGTTGTTGTTTTGTTGTTGTTGTTGTTTTTGTTGTTTGGCTCTACAGCGTGATTGGCACTTAGAATTAGGGAAAGTGTGCCGCCAGTTTTACGTTCCAATTCCGAGGCTGATCTGAAGTCCATTAGGCGGAAGTGTTACCCATGATGCACCTGGTTTGACCTTCATTAGCTTGACCTATTCCCCCATTACCCCCCTTTGCCCCTTTGACCCTCTCCTGTCTCTCCCTTCCCTTACCCATCCTCCATTTGTCCTTGCACTTTATTTCCTCTTATTTATCTTTTTTTTTGTCTTTCCATTTTTCTCTGCCCTTTTTCCTCTTATTTGGTATTTTTTCATATTTTTTGTCTTCTTTTTTGTCTTTTCATTTTTCTCTGCCCTTTTTCCTCTTGTTTGGTATTTTTTCATATTTTTGTTTTTGTCTTAATTTGTCTCTGCACTTTTTCCTCTTGTTTTTTTATTTTTTTTCATATTTTTTGTCTATTCCATTTTGTCTTTCCATTTGTCTCTGCACTTTTTCCTCTTATTTGGTATTTTTTCATATTTTTTGTCTTCTTTTTTGTCTTTTCATTTGTCTCGATACTTTTTCCTCTTGTTTTTATATTTTTTCATATTTTTTGTCTATTCCTTTTTGTCTTTTCATTTTTCTCTGCACTTCATTTCCATTTTCCTTTCTCCATTTGTTTTTTTTTCCCTTTCCATTTGTTTTTTCCTTCCTTTCCCCCCCATTCTTTATCCCAATCCTTTTTTTCTCCCTCCCATTCTTTACCCAATCCTATTTTTTTTCTAAAACTCCATTTCCCTTTTCACAATTATTTTTCCCTTTCCTTTATCTTTTGTTTATGTTTTCTTTTCCTTTTAAGTAATTTTTCTGTTTATCTCTCTCCCTTTTTTCCTTCCTTTACAGTCCCTCTTGTTTATGTTTTTTCCTTTTCTGAGATATCTATTATCTCTTTTTCTCTTATTCTCTCTCTCTCTCTCCTCTCTCCCCTTTTCCCCTCTCTCTCTCTCCTCTCCTCTCCTCTCTCTCCTCTCTCTTCTCTCTCTCTCTCTCTCCTCTCTCTCTCTCTCTTACTCTCTCTCTCTCTCTCTCCTCTCTCTCTCTCTCTCTCTCTCTCTTCTCTCTCTCTCTCTCTCTCTCTCTCTCTCTCCCCTCTCTCTCTCTCTCTCTCTCTCTCTCTCTCTCTCTCTCTCTCTCTCTCTCTCTTTTCCTTGAGTTAACTATCCTAACTATCTTTATATTTATCTTAACTATTCTTATCTATCCTATATTTAACTTATCTATCCTATTCTAACTATCCTAACTATCCTATTCTAACTATCCTTTCTATTTTTATCCCAACTATCTTTATATTATCTATCTTTTGCTTGAGTTAACTATCCTAACCTGTTTTTTTTTTATCTAATCCTCCGCTTTCCTTCTTTCCTTTCCTTGAGACTTTCCTTCCCTGAGTTTCTTTTAAAATCTGACTACACCCTTTTCCTTTTAATGCTTTTATTTGCTTTTCTCCTTCCCTCTCCAGCCTCGTATCCATTCTTCAAACCCTGAAAAAAGAAGACTGCGAAGGTCACATTTGAGGTATTACTTTTCTTTTATAGTCGTTTTGCTTTGTGATGGTGATTCAATACGTGAATAGACATTGAAAGCTGGGGTTGCCACACAACGCCAGTATTTCCATTTTTTCATGGGAAAAAAGTACTATTGCGGGCATTACTATAAGACCTTTTCTGTTGCTGTTTCGTTACTTAATATATGTAGATAATTTTCTCGCATGTTTTTAATGAAAATGGGATATATTAATCGTAGAATAAGCATTTGTCAAATGATTCACTGCGCGCCCACTATTCCTGATTATTATAGTATGAAGGGCCAGAAATATACAACTTTTCCTACACAGAGAGACCTCTTGATTTATACATATATATAAATGCAACTGACGAATACCAGCAAAGTATATAAGAAACATTAATGTGTACAGCAGTGTGTTGATGCCTGAGGTACGACACTTTCTTCAGACTACGCCACGTGGGCTTAATTCCAAGCACCCCCTCCCTCCCTTGGAAGCCACCCGTGCGATCGTACGTCTGGCAGCGTATCTTCCTGATACAGTTTTCGAAGATTTCTATATACATATGCTATGGCACTTGGATCCGTAACTTTCTTACAGTCATACTTCACTTGTACAACAATACTGATGTACCTCATATTTATCACGTTCATATTAATCATGTATAAGACATATACAAGTACTACAGATATTCATTCATATATACGAAGATTGTGATTAACATGGAGATTAAAGTGTATGTGATATGTATGTGAGTAATTCATGATACTATGAAAGTAACTTCATTACTGAGAGGGGCTCTTATGTGGAGTAAACGAAAAAAACTATTTACGAAAAATTAATAGTCACCCATGTTGCCCGCACGGGAAAACGGAAAAAATGTAAACCTATCAGTACATGGGACCTCTGGCCTCTGCGTCTAAAGGCCTATTGGGAAACCGAAGACGTGAGATATATAGTAATGTTTTGTGTTATTATCTCTCTCTCTCTCTCTCTCTCTCTCTCTCTCTCTCTCTCTCTCTCTCTCTCTCTCTCTCTCTCTCTCTCTCTCTCTCTCTCTCTCTCTCTCTCTCTCTCTCTCTCTCTCTCTCTCTCTCTCTCTCTCTCTCTCTCTCTCTCTCTCTCTCTCTCTCTCTCTCTCTCTCTCTCTCTTATTATTTCAATAATTTCATTATTATTATTATTTATTTTTATTTTTACTGCTCTAATTATTATTTTGTTTTTGTTTTGTTACCTCCGCCAACGAAGTTGGAGGGGTTATGTTTTCACCCCGATCTGTCTGTCTGTCTGTCTGTCTGTGTCTGTCTGTTTGTTTGTTTGTTTGTTTGTTTGTTAGTGTACAGGATTTTTCGAAAAGTTAAGAATAGATTTGGAACAAACTGGGTTTATACCAAGTCTATTTGGTATAAGGAAGAACTGATTTAATTTTGGATGAAATCTATTGACAACTGTTGCCATGGCAACCAATTGATGAAATATTCGGCCGGAGGTATGCGCTCATACTGAGTGCATATATATATATAAATTTTATATATATATATATATATATATATATATATATATATATATATATATATATATATATATATATATATATATATATATAATATATATTATTATAAATATATATATATATATATATATATATATATATATAATATATATTATTATTAATTTTATAAAAAAATATTAAAAAAAAATTTAAAAAAAAAAAAAAGTAAAAAAAGTAAAAAAAAAAAATGTAAAAAAAAGTTTAAAAAAAGTAAAAAAACAAAATAAAAAAAAGTTAAAAAATAAAAAAAGTAAAAAAAATAAAAATATAACAGTAACATATATAAGGTAACAGTAACAGATATAAGGTAAAACAGTAACATATATAAGGTAACAGTAACAGATATAAGGTAAAACAGTAACATATATAAGGTAACAGTAACAGATATAAGGTAAAACAGTAACATATATAAGGTAACAGTAACAGATATAAGGTAAAGTAACAGATAGATAAAGAGACACGCAAAAGTCAAAAGAAAACGTTCTCTATTAGATAGCGTAACATCATACATTTTTAAATTATTTTACTCGAGTCGCAATAGTTGAGGTCGATATATTTGGGACCAATTATATTCTTAAGATTAATTATATGAGAAGAAGCTGAATATAATTGGTCCCAAATACGACCTCAAATCTTGCGACCCGATTAAAGTAATTGTATGTTTTTCCTGAAGAGACACACAGGTATACGTGATTTAGCTAAGAGGTGAGCTAACTATGTGTACCAACAGAAGATACAAAAAGATAAAAAAGGAAGATAATAATGCTACATAGACAAAAAAAGATACTGATATACAAAAATGAAAAATATATGTATGAAAAAAAATGTATAATCAATATGAAAAAAACGAAAGATAACTATGTGTACCTGCAGATGATAAAAAAGGAAGATAACAATGCAAGATAAAAAAAACCACTGGTATATGAAAAAAATTACTCATAAAAAAGTGTCATAATTAGAAAGGAGATTTAAAAAGCTGCCAAATTGGTGGTCATTAATGTGTTGTTATTCCGTTATTGATCAGCCTCTTAGGAACCTTAATTGGCATGTACTTTGCCGACCCTGAGTCCTCCTCCCTGTGTATTAGTGGACCTATTTGTATGTATGTATGTATGTAGGTATGTATGTATATGTGGCTGCATGTCTATGTATATGTAAGGTGTGTGTAAGTCAATGTCTGAGACTGGACACACACTAATACATTTATACATATAAATACACATACATGCACACACTATTTTTTCCACCATCTACTTCTCGCTCTCTCTCTCTTCTCTCTCTCTCTCTCTCTCTCTCTCTCTCTCTCTCTCTCTCTCTCTCTCTCTCTCTCTCTCTCTCTCTCTCTCTCTCTCTCTCTCTCTCTCTCTCTCTCTCTCTCTCTCTCTCCTTTAAACAAGGTTTGATTTTCCCTCCTCGCTGCTTCCTCTGCCTCTATCACAATCCTTCTTTCTTCCTTTGTTCGGCAGACACAAAAAATCTCAAAATCGAAGAGCCTTCTTACACCCTCCTTTCTTCTTTTTCTTCTTCATTCTTCGTTCTACTCATCCTCCTCCTTTTCCAACGCATTTTAGCACGGATACCCGCCCTTTTTATCTTGTGTCTCCTTCTTTACCCCCTCCATATTCTTCTTCCTCCTCCTATTATTCCTCCTCCTCCTCCTCCTTCTTCAGACAAAATACAAGTGGCTTTTGCACAATTGCGTTCTGACGGCGTTCTCATCGGCGGAAGAAAACGTAGGAGAGGCGCCACAATTAGAAAACGGAGAACACCAACAAAAGAAAAGAAAACGGTGATGAGTGTGTCGTTACTTTTCATCACCGTAATTATGATCAACGCTCTTGTTACCACCACCATCAACACCACCAACACCATCACCACCACCATCATCATCATCATTCAATCACCACTACCAACACCACCTACATCATCACTCCACCAACATCACCACCACCACCATCACCACCATCACCACCACCATCACCACCACCACCACCAACATCACCACCAACATCACCACCATCATCACCACCACCAACTCTATGACAGTAGACATAGAGGAAGAGATGGAAAACAAAAGAGAGCAAAAAATGAAGAGGCATATCTATATAGGTTCCCGAAATATGGTCAGTTTATCATTAAAACTATAAATCACAAAATTAGAGCAGTAACTTCGATGTTTTCAATTCAACAAAATCCCTGGTCTCTCATCTATCAATTTCACCCTTTTTGCCCCCTCTCCCCTTTCCTTCCCTACCCCTACCCCCTTTCCCTCCTCCCCCTTCCTCCTCTCCCCCTTCCCCTCCCCCTTTCCCCCCTCCCCCCATTACATACACAAACTCACGCATTCACAAACCTCTGTATAATCACATTCAATTACCAGTCATCGAGAAATACTCATGATGTGGTTTTTTTATTCATGTATGTGTGAGTCAATTTTGTCCAGTGATGCAAAGTTAAAATAGTGAAACAAAAAATGGAGGACTAATAAAGATAAATAGAACGTTTGTAATTCAGTGAGTTAGTGTTTTGTGCTGATTGATCATGTAGTGAATGAGAGAGAAGAGAGGAGAGAAGGAAGAGGAGATAGAGAGAGAGAGAGACGAGAGTTAGATGAGAAGAGAGAGATGAGAGAGAGAGAGAGAGTAGAGAGAGATGTGGAGAGAGAGAGGAAGAGAGAGAGAAGAGAGGAGAGAGAGAGTCTCTCTCTCTCGCGCTTTCCTATCTCTCTCGCTCTCCTCTCCTCTCCCCAACCCCAGATGCTCTCTCTCTCCTCTCTCTCCTCTTCTCCTCTCTCTCTCTCTCTCTCTCTCTCTCTCTCTCTCTTAGTGTGAAGGGTTAACTTGGAAAGGAAATAATTGGGAAGGGAAATTATTGATTGTTTAGTATTTGCTGATTTGTGGGTTTTTTTCTTCATTTTTGCTCTCATTCGCTTTTTTTCTGTCTCAGCACATTTTTTCTCTTACTTTCTTTCTATCTTTACCTTGACTGGTTAACTGGGTATTCATGTTGTATTTGTACCATTATATACAAGGAAATGATGGAGTGTTAAGTAGTTGTTGATTTGTGGGGGGTTTCATTTTTTTTCTCACTCGCTTTTTCTCTCTTTCTCACCACATTTGTCCTCTTCCTTTCTCTCTATCTTTACCTTGACCTTTCTCCCGCTGACCTATTTCTTTGCCACAGCTTAGGGGAGTTAAAGGAGACATGAAAACATCCATCCGCACACATTTATTTCTCTATTTTTCTCTGCAGAGCTTTGAGGATAAACACAAGAAGATCTAAAAGGGAAAAGAGAGAGAGAGAGAGAGAGAGAGAGAGAGAGAGAGAGAGAGAGAGAGAGAGAGAGAGAGAGAGAGAGAGAGAGAGAGAGAGAGAGAGAGAGAGAGCGAGAGAGACAGAGAGAGAGAGACAGAGAGATAAGTTAGTAGCATTGATAGATTGAGCCGTAAATATACTGGAACGTTTTATCCTTCACTTGAGTAGCGTGAAAATTCGTTAAGCTGTTTAATTGCATCGTATTCGTGAAGTCAATAAAGTAAAAATAAAAGTGTGTGTTAAAAGGAAAATGTTGTTTGTGAGATTAGATAACACAATGGATTACTTTCACCTTGTTTAGTTATTGCATCAGTGTAATTTCGGCAAATACATAGAGTTTACAGTAAAAAGAGAGAGAGGGAAAAAATAAATAGTAGTGAAGAACAGCGAATGACCTTGTGATGCTTCTTTTTATAATGTTAACAAAATATGATTCTTATAAAATGGGAAAACAAAAGGCAGTGTATTTTTTGTTCTGTATAAATTTTTCATTGCAGTGTACTTTTTTTTTTTGTCGAGTAGCCGTGAGCCTCTCTCTCGACTTGACAA
>JACEEZ010021041.1:65261-67761 GCA_016584305.1 Chionoecetes opilio
CAGACGTTTTCGTAGCATAAAAACACCTTGATTATTTAATTTTGTAGTCTAAAAAACGGTGCAAAATCTACCAATAGTGAAACTTCATGGCGTCAACACAGTGAGGCATTGTTATCTATTGCTATACGATATTCTACAAGATGTTTTTTCTCTTTTCATGAATACGATTTCGTAGCATAAAAACATCTTGATTATGTATTTTTTTAGTCTTAAGAAAGGCGCAAAATCTACCTACAGTGAAAAGTGATGGCGTCAACACCGTGAGGCATTGCTATCTCCACGTGTATCCCGGAATATATCGCGCCAAAGTAAAGACTCCAAACGTGTGTGTTATTATTAGTCCCGGGTGTGTGTGGCGTGCTGGAGAGTCCTTAGTGTGACGCCTGACTCGTATCATCACGCTATTTATGCTTTATGCAGGAGTGCGTTTACCTCCCTCCATTATGTGACGGGTGTTTCGCGTGTCTGTTTGCACGCACACACACACACACACACACACACACACACACACACACATACATATACACACACACACATACACACACACACACACACACATACACACACACATACACACACACACACACACAACCACACACACACACAACCACACATACACACAACCACACATACACACACATGCACACACGTACACACACACACACACATACACACACACACACATACACACACAGCCACACACACAACCACACACACACATACACACACATATACACAGTTAGTTAGTTTATTGACAAAGAATTTCTAATTGATATATAATACAACGTACATAAGAATACAAAACACAAAATTGTATACAAAAAACAATGCAGATCTATCATTTGTCCAAACAAAACTAAAATATCTTTTTTTTCCAAGCAGAAGGTAATACATATAATCTTCAGTAAAAATAGTAAGCACTTCATGTACATAATCACATAATTCCCTTACACACACACACACACACACACACACACACACACACACACACACACACACACACACACACACACACACACACACACACACACACACACACACACACACACACACACACACACACACACACACACACACACACACACACACACACACACACACACACACACACACACACACACACACACCACACACACACACACACACACACACCACACCACCACACACACACACACACCACACACACACACACACACACACACACACACACACACACACACACACACACACACACACACACACACACACACACACACCACACACACACACACACACACACCACCACACACCACCACACAACACACCACACACAACACCACACACACACACAACACACACCACCACACACACACCACACAACAACACCACCACAACACACACACACACCACACACACACACACACACACACACACACACACGTGATGGAGCGATGTGCTGTATGGCAAGCTTGTTGTTTATTTATGGATCACGTTCCTGTCTGTATCGTGTTATTCTTCTGTGTGTTTATGGACGGACGTATGTATGTATGTATGGATGTACGTTGTGTGTAATGAATGGTTTGTGTGTGTTATGTTAGGGCTCGCAGGGACACGCTTACTAAAGGAATGAATACCAGAATACAGCTCAGGATTATAAAAAAATGTTGACTAAGCGCGATTTCTAAACTGAACATTTAGTTGAAAATCATTGGTAAAGGAATAAATACAAGACTACAGTTGAGAACAATATAGTAAAGTAAACTAAGCGTGATAGTCAAGCTGTTCATATTGTTACTCTATAAAACAATGGTGTTATCAGTGACTGGTGTATTCAGAAGAAGAAAAAAACTTATACTAGAGGCATCATAAGTTCTCTTTCAGTATGAGGAAATATTGGAAGCTTACATTTACTTTATTTGTCATCGTAAACGTGTCACTGGTGGTTTCTCGTTTCAATGACAGGATAAAAATGTCACATACTTATTCCTAATTTTTTCCACGTGTGACCCTAATATAAATTTTTGGTCATACAATATAATTACACATGTGACAGGTATTCACTTGGGATGCGTGGACGATAATTGACTCAGTTTGTGTAGAAAATGAAGTGACGAAAAGTTATTTACCTGTGCAAATATTATGTAAATTCATCACATATTTGCATCCTTAAAACGTACGTAAAAGCATCATAACACGTACGAATAATATTACGACAACAACATCTCGACGACGACATCCCAACGACGACACTCCAGGAACGACACCCAAACAACAATACCGCGACGACGACCTCCGCGCGACAACACCCCGACAGCCTGCAGGATGGAGCTGTCCGCTTTATTCGCTGGCCCTGTCCGCCTTGTCCGCCTCGCCTGACCTGAACCAAGCTCATAGGACAGGCAGGGAAATCTGTGTCCGTGACCTCTACGACACTTCCGTTAATCCCCCTCCGGCCACTGCCTTCACTCCCGGTAGTCCATGAGGCGCGACGGCCGCAGCGTTGTCTGTGTGTTGTAATGCT
>JACEEZ010021041.1:82761-87761 GCA_016584305.1 Chionoecetes opilio
GAGGAGGGAGGCGGAGGAGGAGGAGGAGGAAATACATAGAAGGATAGGAAGCATAAGTAAGAGCACGAGAGAGAGAAAAAAAGGAGATGTAAGAGGAGAAGGAACTATGCATTTAACCTTGACTTTACGATGATCAGGTCCATCCAACACATTTTTAAAGGGCTCGCGTGCATGAAAGGAGATAAACAGGGTGAGAGATAGACGTCCTCCCCTTCCTACCCTTCCTCCCTCCCTTCCTCCCTTCCATCTCTTCCTCTCTCCCTCTGTCTCTCCCTCTCTCTCCCTCCCTTCCCTCTTTCCCTCACCCCGTCTCTCCCTCTCTCCCCTCCCTTCTCTCCCTTCCTCCCTTCCTTCTCTCCCTTCCTTCCTCTCTCGCCCCCCCCCTTCCTCTGCCCCTCCCCCTGTGTGCCGGTGGAGGGGTGGAAGAGAGCCATTCTGTGTGTGGAGGACAATACCTTTTAGCTAATGAGAATGAGACTCTTGCGGCGCCATTAGCAGTATAGAGGAAAGACCTGTGTGATGACAGTTCCCGGCCACCCATCTGGGCACGCCGAGAGAGAGAGAGAGAGAGAGGAGAGAGAGAGGGGAGAGAGAGAGAGAGGGGAAGAGAGGATGAGAGAGAGAGAGAGAGAGGAGAGAGAGAGAGAGAGAGAGAAGAGAGAGGAGAGAGAGAGACGGAGACAGAGAGAGAGAGACAGAGAGAGAGAGAGAGAGAGAGAGAGAGAGAGAGACAGAGACAGAGAGAGAGAGACTGACTAGACCTCACCAAGACACCTCAGAGAGAGAGAGAGAGAGAGAGAGAGAGAGAGAGAGAGAGAGAGAGAGAGAGAGAGAGAGAGAGAGAGAGAGAGAGAGAGAGAGAGAGAGAGAGAGAGAGAGAGAGAGAGTGGCTACCCCTGGACCTCACCTGGGCACCGAGAGAGAGAGAAAAAAAATATATATATAATGAATTAGTCTATTTCTCTCCCCTCAAGGTGACGGATTGGTCTTATTGTAAAAAAGATTAGTGATTTAATATGTTCATACTTATGTTCATACCAAAGACAAATTTAATGTAGATGACTTGCCATTAATCATCAGTGAACCGTAGTGAAGGTATTTTCTTCTTCCAATTATTTAGAATCTCCAAGTTATTGATGAAGCTCTAGGGAATTTCGTTTACATGAAATATTCGGACCCAAAGCGAATTCTTTATAGAGATATTCAATGTTGTAATAATTTGTGAATGTAAAATAAATTACATGTACAACCAGACGTTACAGAAGAATTATTTATCAAAGCTTCCTAAAATCACTTGTCGATTAATCCTTGCGTCCTAATCCAAAGTCTTATGTTAAATATGAATTATATTTATGTAGTTGAAACCTTTTTGCTGCTTGTTTCTTTGTGGAATTTCACTTTTCATTCGTCCTTTTCACGCCATTATCGTCATTATTCACACACTGGATAAGGTTTTCTGTACAACGAAGTCTAGATCAATATTTTTTTTCTCAGTTCAGTAAAATACACGATGAAAGTTATGCTCGTATTCATATTTTTATATCTTGCGATCAGTTATTGCATTACGAAGCGAAGCGACGTGTTCCATTGGAGACGCATTTAAACAGGGTATTTATAGTTTTTTTCTGTAATACATCGAGGAACATGATCTAAATGCGGCGATATCAGGTGTCTGAATATATTAATTATATTAAATGTATTAGTGATTTTGACAGAATCCTTTAACTCTGATTTTTTCAGAATAAATGTCTATTGTCTTGTCCTAATGATGTGTCTCATTAAACGTTTAATCATCCCTCTATGAAAATAATCCGCTGAGGTTGCTATCAATTATAAAATGAAACATAATCTTTATATAATTCTTCAGTCTATCCTACATTACTCTTAATTGCGATCTTCTTCTTTTTTCCCTATATTTAATCATCTCTTTATGAAAACATTCCGCTAAAGTTATTTTCAATTATAAAAAGAAACTATTTTTTTTTTATACAATTCTTCAATCTATTTCACATGACACTCAATTGCGATATTTTCCTTATTTTTCTTTCATAATCAAGACATGAAAAGCGTTCATAGATAATGAGGTATCGCTTGATGGTGTTCGTTATTTCTCTGATGCATCCTGTCTCTTTCCCTCATCAAACCATAGCCTTTCCTAACGACGCGTCATTCCTCATACCTCACCCCCACCTGTCCCTTCCCCCCCTTCCCTCCTATCCTCCCCTTCCCTGACGCCCTTCATCACCCCATCACTCTTCCCTTCGCCCATTCCTTCCCCCCCTCCTTCCCTTCCCCCCCTCTCTCACGCCCTTCATCATCCCATCACTCTTCCCTTTCCCTCCATCCTTTCATCCTCCTATCCTTCCCTTCACCTGTACCCTTCCTCTCTTCCCTTCCATCCATCTGTGACTCAACTTTCTTATTGTATATATTTAGCTTTCCAGGTGGGGGTCTAAAAAGATATATTGCTTTACTGTATCAAAAAAATTGTTGGAAGTTATTTTTTTATTTACTTTATAGTTAAGAAAGAATTACGTTGTAGGACTGTTGCTGTCTGTTCTTCCTTTGTATTCCTTTGTATGTGTGTTTTGTCTCCTCTACGTCCTCCTCTTTCCTCACTGCCACCTCCTCTGTTCATCTGTTGTCATTATTTGTTCTATTTAATTTATAGTTGAGAAAGAATGACGTTGTAGGGCTGTTGCTGTCTGTTCTTCCTTTGTAGTCCTTTGTATGTGTATTTTGTCTCCTCCTCCTTCTACCTTTCCTCCTCCTGACATTATGTTTGTTATTTACTTTATAGTTATGATTCCGTTGTAGGTTTGTTGCTTACTGTTCTTCCTGTGTAATCCTTTGTATTTGTATTTTGTCTCCTCCTCTACGTCCTCCTTCCTCCCTGCCTCCTCCATCTCCTTCATTGTTAGGAATAATCCACAAAATCCACCTACTGTTTCTCCACTCCATCCACTCCATCCACTCCATCCACTCTTACCATCACGCCTCCACACTCGCACCATCACGCCTCCACACTCTCTTACTTAATCAACCTGCTCAATTTACTTTTAATCAAGTATAGACGTCCAGCCTCTGGCCCCTTTGCTTTTGGCTCAGTTCTTGCGGCTGGAACGTGACAGCGAGCCACGTTCCAGCCAATTAACTCATTACGTGAATTACTCATTAAGGGCTTGTTCTATGCAAAAAGTTTGTTTTACACATCTATTACAAAAAGTTTTGTTAAAAGTTGATTTTGACAGCACAGCATTTCAGCTCAATCCGACAATAATTAGGACTAGTTTACGCTTATTACTCATTAAGGGCTTGTTTTACGCAAAAAGTTTCTTCCGACGACCCCCATTGATTTTGACAGCTCTACTTGCATGTCAAATTTCAGCTCAATCCGATAATATTTTGGAGTAGTTATACACTTTTTGGCGGAAACTTGGTTCCACGGGTCTTATGGTAAGCGACAGCGAGCGACATTCTTACTTGCGACAACTCGATCACAGTTTCTCCTTTAATCAGTTAGTGCGCGACAGTGAGTTTTTTTCCTTTATCTTACTCTATCAGGCGTTTTTCTCAGGCCAAAAAAAAAAAAAGATCCACAGCGAGTTTTTTTCCCCCGATCTTTTCTCTATCAAGTATTTTTCTTAGGCCAAATTTTTTTTTTTTAAATAATTCTTTTTAGGTTTTCATGGTCTCTTTTCCCACCTTAGGATTTCATGGATGACTATTTTTCTTTTATTATTTTGCTATCATTCTTGGGTTCTTGTTACTTTATATAAATTCTTGTCATTATTATTATCATCATCATCGCTATTGTAGTCATCCTTATTAGTTGCATAATTATCGTTTTTATCGTTTTAGGTAAGAAATAGGATGTTAGTGTTCCTTATCTTGCCGTAGGATCTCTTTGAAGGATACGAAAAGGGTTGAAAAAGGACGTCTTCTCTATCCTATCTGTCAACAGCCTTTGGTATTCTTTGTCCTTTTTTCTTTTTTTTCCCATTTTTTCCTCATATGTCGTTTTCCCCTTCCACAGCTTTTTTCCTTTCTTCTGTTCCTTCGAGGTGAAAAGGTTGCTATTTTCTTTTTTTAATCCCTCGTCCTCCTTCCTCTATTTGTATCCTTTTTTTCCACCTTCCTCTTTCTCTTCCTCCTATTCCTGCCTCTCGCATCCTGTCTCTCACCCTCCGTCCTCTCATTTTTTCCCCTTCCAATTTTTCCTCTTCTCTCATCTCTCTTTCCTTTACTTCTCCTGTATGGCCTCGTCTCTCACATTACTCACTCTCTCTCTCTCTCTCCTCGTCTCTCTCTCTCTCTCTCTCCTTCTCTCTCATCTCTCTCCTCTCCTCTCTCTCCTCTCTCCCTTCTTCTCTCCTCTCTCTCTCTCTCTCTCTTCTCTCTCTCTCTCTCTCTCTCTCTCGCTCTCTCCTCTCTCTCTCTCTCTCTCTCTCTCTCTCTCCTCTCTCTCTCTCTCTCTCTCTCTCTCTCTCTCTCTCTCTCTCTCTCTCTCCTCTCCTCTCTCTCTCTCTCTCCTCTGTACCGCTTTTACTTTTCCCTTTGTTTTCTAGCCCTCCCTTCCCCTTCTCCCTCCCTCTCCTCCCCCCCCCCTCTCTCTCCCTCCCCCCTCCCTCCCTTCCTTACATGTGTAACTACTTTATATTTTACACAAACGTGGATTTTTCTCCTTTTTTCTTTTTTCCTTTTTTTTTCTTTGCTCTGCTTCTTGCTTATGAAACTACACCGCTTTCAACACACACAATAGACTTTTCTTTCCATGAAGTAATCTTTTTTCTACCTCAAAGTGTGACAAGATTTGTTTTCTTCGTCATATAACTTTTCACACACGACGCTATTTCTAAAGTATTCACTGTAAGTTATTCATAATTTTCTTTAGATATTTTATGTATCTAATTCATCGACTCGAAAATGGAGAAATTCAATATATAATGCAGTGGTCTCGAGTGGCACTGTAATATTGATGAACGAAAAAATACATTGAA